>KN880799.1:0-19636 GCA_000934385.1 Cylindrobasidium torrendii FP15055 ss-10
CCTCGTTCCCTGCGAGCGTCCTCTATCATAATGTCGAATGCCGCGGCTATGGCTTCGGCGCTAGGCTCGCTACTCCCAAGTCGCATATAGAAACGAAAGAAGACGCGACAGTGGAAGCTGTCGAGCGTGGATTCATGCCGCGCTCCATCGTCCGCGGAGTGAGTAGCGAATGCCCAGCGCATCCACCGGTGCAAAGCTGGATGCCAATTGAAATTAGTGAAGTATTAGCGTTCCTGGCGCAAATTAGAGAGAGAAAAGGAATGAAAGGACATACATTTAACGGATTCTTCAGGATCTGTTCAACGGCATGGTCGATATCGAGGGTATGGACGCGTCGAGTCTGTGGTGTCTGCTGGCTTGACTGCAGCAAAGCGCGTACGGTATCATGCTGAAGCGCAGAAAAGTCCAGTATTCCTGTCGGGAGCGCTAGCGACGAGCCCGCCGCCGTCATTGAGATGGTCAGAAACCAAGAAGTTGAGCCGCATAGGCCCTGTTGCGCGATACATGACCGTGACTGACGGATCGAAACAGGTTCGATCTACATACAGCTTACTAGCCCCGAATTTATGTATTTCACGTTGGTGTAAAGCACACACCTCGCAATAAGATTGATTCTGTTGGTGACCGATAAACACAATTTGGTATTGTCGCTGGCTAGTCAGAGAGGTCGGCACAATTGTAGCCCATTTCTCGAGATTCATAGTCCGTCAGCGCGTCAGCGCGTGTGTACATACATAGCTAGCATCCAAGTATTCAACATAGTATATTACAACGTCCTGATTCATTAATTCATACCTTTCCTCATATTGTCGAACTTACTTCCCTCGTAGGACAGCCAATTCGGCTCATCCATCTGCAATCCATCTGCAATCCACCCATCGCATCCTTCACAACGCGGACCAAGCTATTTCCTGGCTGAGGCTCCTTGCCTGGTCCACCCTCCATGTCCGGCCGTGGGGCTCCCTTGTCGCCCGACAACTGCCAAAACATACTTCCACCCAGCCCCATCTTTCGAATCCACTTTCCTTTCCAATGCCCCACCTGCTCGTCGTCGAAGGAGATCATCTCTTTCTTGTTGTAGTCGTGCACCCAGCTGGCGCCCATCTGCTCGTCGCGGAAGATATGTGTGCCAGGAAGTGGGAGGGCACGATAGTCGTAGACGCCAGCTTCCCGCGAACCTGGACCGATGCCGTTGAACGGTTGTCCCGGTCCTTGGGTGTTCATGAACGACCGTCCGTATAGTGGGATCCCGATGATGAGGTTCGCAGGTGATACGCCCTGTCCTGCACAAAAGTTGACCACTTGCGAGAAGGAGATGGGCGGTCCAAGCAGATTGGACTGGTGGCCCACGACAGAGTCCCACGAACCGGCAAAGTCGTACGCCATCAAGTTCCAAAAGTCGAGAAATTGGTTCATTTTGCGGACGCGAAGCTTTTGGTAGTTGTCGGTACCGCAAGGTGCAGCAATGGTGAGGAGGAATCGGTAGTTAGCGCCTTTGCGCTGCGCATGATGGTCGAGTGCTTGTCGCAGCTCCCATAGCAAGGCAACATAGCCTTGCGCCTGCTGGTCGTTCTGGGGATACTCGTAGTCGATGTCGAGTCCATCGAGACCGTAGTCTTCTAGCAGTTGGACCGAGGAGCGTACGAACTCGGAGCGAAGCGCGGGATTCACGACAACGGGGTGGAAGGAAGGAGAATATGTCCATCCGCCGATGGACAAGGGTAGTTTGAGATGTTTGTTGGCCTTCTTCAGGTTGTATATGGCTTTGAAGTTGCCATATAGATTGTTTCCGACGTCGTTCCATGAATCTCCGGGGTAATGGATTTCGGCGTCTGCCCACGAGTCCGACAAGGCGACAGTGCCCGAGGATGGAGAGATTGGCGAAAGCGTACAGGATGTGCGTAACATCCTGAACTGGGATCATGGAAGGAGGGAATTCTCGGCCATAGATGCCCCAGTTGACGAAGTACCCGACGCTCTTCTTGCCGGCCATGGTGTCGTAGGTGGAAGGGAGGGGAACTCGATGCACTTGGACGCGGTTGCGGTGTACTTCTGGACGAAATCGACTCCCACGCGCCGTATCTGAATAATGCGAGCGCAACTGCGAAGAAGGCTGCGATGGATAGAGCAATAGTTCGACGTTTGTTAGGTAGTGGTGGTGGTGATAAAGGATGCTAGTCACTTTCAGCAATAGGCGCGATCACGTTTCCAAATTCCATTCCGCGGAGCTTTTCCTCATACTCTCATACCCAAACTACGACTAGCCGACACGGCGGACCGATGACTTTACTATCCACATGAACAACGGGTCACAAAACCCTCCATTTGCTTGTACATGGCCAGGCTGTACCAGCAAATTGGCTACTGCAGGCAACTTGACAAAGCATCTCCGTAGGACCGTATCCACAGAGAGGGCAGGAAGTTTTTATGTCCATGGGAGGGATGCGGTATCAGGATGACGCAGCGGGGTAATCTGGAAACGCATGCGAAGAGACACACCGGTCCAACCCCGCATCTTTGTACTTCAAACTTAAAGGGCTGCAGGGCTGCATTCGCGACGCTGGAAGAGGCGGAAGCTCACCGTAAAGAGGTGCACCCAATCATGGAACATGTGGAGGACAATCAGTGCGTATTTGACTGCATGCGATCATGATAACTCAAGCTTCCTTCCAGCGGTGTCGAGCAAGACGGACCTGCCCCTTCACAATCCAATAAACCGGGTTCTTCGCGTGCCAAAGATACGCCTACGTCCACGAATACTGCAGCAACACCTTCCTCATCATCTACGAAATCTACAAAGCCCGTTCAAATGTCCAAACCTCTCTCTTCATTCCGCCTCATCCTCCCGTCCCCGTCTTGACTGCTCGCAATTACACTGCCCATACAGCACGCACAAGCCATCGCGTCTTGCAGAACATGCAACGCGGCATACAGCCGTTCTTCCATTTCTGTGTCTGGAAAAGCGGTGTCTGGCAGCGTTTGCGACTGGGAAAGATGTGGAGGAACATGTGAGGATTGCGCACGGCCAGACAGATGTAACCAGCACGGTGGACAAGGAATCCAGGAAGAAAGAGAAACGGAAACGGAAGCATGAAGCAGTAAATGAGTGCGTTCACAGTTGGTCATCTGAAGTATAGTTCTCACTGTCTCGGCCTTGGTAGGGACATCATTGACATCTCGGACGACGATATCCCCGCTTCCCAAACGTACGCGCCTTCTCCATACTTCTGAATTCCTTCATTCCTTCCCATACCTATCTCTCCTTCCTTCCTCCAGATTGTTGACCTTACGCATTCTCATCTGTAGTACGATTACACCTGCGCCTACGCCAAAACGCCGCAAAGTGGAGTTTCCCTTCACCCCGCCAGCGTCCGAAAAGCCTCGAAAGCGCAAGGGAAAGGAACGACAGAAAGAAACGCAAAACTCTGTGAGGACATCGTTGTCCTAATCATGTTCATAACTCATTCAGAATGGGTATCTCCTTCTCGATCCGCACAGGTGTCCTCGTCGCGACCGGCAAAATCTTCCTCGCATACGAGTAGAAGCGCCAAAGCATTGTCCATCCACTCCGAAACAGCCTCGTCGACTTCTACAGGAGCACCTTCGGACACCAAGCCGCCTGGGTCAAGCAAAGGGAAGGAACGCGATCAAGCTGCTACGGAGACGAAGAAACGAAAACGCGGTCAGTCATTCTATTTTGTTGTATCGTCTATTCCCTGTATTCGTTCCTGCTGGTCTTATTCTCCTCTGTCGTATACCTGACCGCTTGTTCTCACTTTCTCCTTTTCAGAACACACACATGAGGCCGAACACAAACATCAGCTCGATGTCAATGTCGATGCCGAGGTCGAAACAACGCATATGTCAAGGAGGAATCGTGGCGCGAGAGTCGAATCTGCCACGAAAAGGCAGAAGCAAGAGGTAGCGGGCATTGGCAGTGCGGACGAAGAGGTCGGAGACTCCGACTCCGACTCTGAAGGTCCAGGAAAAACAATGTTTACGCAGGACGATATTCAGGGTGCGTTCTTCTTCCTGTTCGAGTCGGAGAAACTGACGCACGGAGAAGCGAAAATCGATGCAAGCATGCGCCCTTTACTCAAGCGCATCGGGGCGTTGAAGATGCTTGTACGCGAAGCCGTTGAGGCGCGAGGGTAATGAGCGATCCCGAGTATACGTTTTGGGTTGATGGGATGGTAAGACGAAGGTTGTATGAACGAAAGCAGTATATATGGTATCTTACAGCGTTTGAAGTAATGCAAACTTCAATATGAAGATATATGCTTGAATACTTACGCCAGCTCTGTCGACTCCGACTCCTCTTTTTCGCATTCGGTGCTGTGCCGAGTGCGCCTGTCTAAGAGGCAGAAATGTAATACCTATATGTATGCATAACAGTATATTTCAAGTGAAGAAAGTTCATGGTCGCTATGTTGCAGCTGAAAAACGCGATCGAGCCGGACGCTGTACTCGAAATTATTGCTTCTGGTCTTAACCACCATGGCCAAAATCAGCGCGCTCCCTGTAGAGCTTTTGCTCCATATACTCTCCGAGATCCCTTTCTCTTCCAGTCATTTCATCTCAAAACCTAGTACGTCTCGGACGTGTCTGCCGCTTATGGCGCAGCATCCTCTACAGCGTGACAGCACGCGCTCTATGGTCAAAATTCACTCTGGATGCGGTTTACATGGTGGGTTACAATATCAAAGATTTGTTGACGCTGTCGGGCTCGGCTCCACTGGAAATTGTTGTAGAGTCGCGTCCTTGGAGGCTGTATCACCTCCTGGAGGCTAATTCCTCTCGACTTCGTACATTATCCATCCGGCGGGCCTCTCGCTTCGACAACCTCTGTCCCATCCTCAAACGCGCTCTACCTCTTTTGGAGGATTTGGCGCCTCCAGAGCCTGGCAATTGGGCTTCAGAAGACATTTGGAGCAAGGTAGACTTGTCCTCCAGTGCACCGCGCCTCAGACATCTGCACCTCTCTTCCCAATTCGCTCTTACGGAGATTCGATGGCCGTTCTCCCAGATTACCGTCCTTGAGCTGACCATCTCTTCGAGCGAGACTGAAGCAACACGAGCCGACATGATTGCCAACTTCCCTAACCTCGTCGAACTATACGACACCACACCTTGAGAATTCACAAGGATATTGGGATCATGCCTAATTTAGAGACACTTGACATCGCCTTTCCAGCGGGTGTCAAGGAGTACTGAGAGAATATACTCGAGCAGGTCGAAGGCGCGGTCTTGAAGTTTGTGGAATTGCGCATCGGTGGCAGTCTCATGCGTTTGCGGTTCACCTACCTTTACGACTCCAAAACCCATCTCCCAGAAGGCTTCTCGTGGGCCATCCTCTACCGCTCGTCTTCACTGCTCGCAGCACCATTGCCCATACAACACGCGCAAACCTGCGCATCTAGCAAAACACATGAAGCGGCATACAGTTGACCTCCCATTTTTGTGTCTGGAGAAACACTGTCGGGCGGCGTTCGAGACGAGGAGAGAGGCGAGAGATCATGCAGAGATGGTACATGGGACGAATACGGTGAGCATGGACAAAGAGGAAGCTAAGTCGGAGAAGGAGTGTAAGCGCAAGCGTAAGGAGGATGATGGGTGCGTTCTTGATTCCCCGTATCCTGGCGTTTCCAAAATCCCGACCTCTATTCTCTATCCCCTTGTCATTGAGCTAAGACTTCTCCATTCGTAGTGCACTTGTACCTCCATCTACAGCGAAACGGCCGGCCTAAAGTTGACACTTCCCTCACTCCCCCGGAATTTGAAATGCCTCGCAAGCACAAGAAAAAGAAACGCGGAAAGAAAGGACAAGATACTGTATGTCCATCTTCATCTGAATAGCCTTCATGTCTGAGTCCGCATACGTGCCATCCGCTTCTCAGCCCGCAACAATGTCTTTGTCTGAGCTAGGAAAGGTGGCATCGCACACGAGCGGCGCGTTGAGCTCACAGGCACTGTCTACCAACGGCAATGCACCATCTTCAAGCGCAACCAAGCCGTCTGCGTCAATCGAAGGAAAGGAAAAAGCAGACCCTTTGGGGAAGAAGAAACACAAACACATTGAGCCGCTTACCGTTTAAACCGTCGCTTTTCTGTGTTCTCCCCCTCCCCACCCTCTGTTGAATACCGAATGGCTTTCTTATTCTCTACGTCCAGAACGTAAGGTTGACAATGCCGATGGGTGTCGCCGCAAAAGTCAAGTCGAAAGCCAAACAGCACAAGAAGGTTGTCGATGCACAGACGTAGAATGTGGTTGAAGAGATCGGGTCACCGCTATAAACCTGCAGTCGATTCGTCCTGGCCATGGCTCAAGCAAGAAGGGTACGAAGAAGGTCATTGGTGGATGTGAACAATCCGTATCCGGGCAATGGTGAACACCCAAGCATAGACAATGGGAGTGAGACGGACGACGAGTGAGTTGAAAAGAGGCCGAGGGCGAAGAAGCATTGCTGTATTCTGGAAGTGTAACACCATCATGATATATTGTAGATACAGAGATGTAATTGTACACAATCATGTATCCAATCCGTTCAATACCTGCACCCCAGACTCAGAGACCAAGAGGTAGCGCTGCCACCTCTGGGATAGCCCCAAATATATCGCAATTTTACTCCAATGTATGCCTGGAGCAACCGTATCTCTTGCCACTGCATATGAGTTGTCCTGTCGCTCCTTGCTGTGCGCAGCTTGCAGGGCAGCAACGACCTGAAAAAGTTCATCCTGGACCAGCGTATTTGCGTCGGGAATAGCGTCGCGATGCAGCGTTGTAAGAATCTGTCGCATGGACTCCACTTTAATAGGCCATCCAAAGACCTTCTCTGTTTGATTTTCTAAAAGTTTCGTTACTTTCTCTGTGGTCCAAACGCTATGCTCGGCCATGAAGAGTCGAGTTCGGAAGTCGCAGAGTAGCCCTGGGTGTTCTGGAAAAATAGACCGTACTTTCTGCTCTGCAATGGGACGAGCCAAGCTGTGAATTTGTAGAAGCGCCCATGAGACGAACCCGCTGAGACCTTGGGGTACTTGTCGACTCCTCCCTCCGCGGTGGCCGCTGACAAGAATGAGATGACCACGATGCCAGAATACAGCTCTTTGACCTTCCAATTCGCCTCCATACGAATTAGCCACCAAGAGTTTGTGCAGCTCGAAGGCACGCCCTGGACTGTGCTCCAGCATGCACAGGATAAGAGCCTGGCCCTCCAATTTCGCAAGGTTCTTGAACCACACATGCCAATCAGCAGGGCAAGTCATGCGTCCGACCAGGTGGGCTCGGAGGTTATGGAGCACAGGCAGCACAGGCGTTCTATTGAGCGTGAAGACGGATACGCCGTCAGTGGAGGTGTCCATGTTGTCTTGCATCGCAGGATGGTTGGCCGCATTCAATGGGAGGATGTAGTCCGAATTGGTTCCATCAGAGCCAAGCAGGATATGCTCGAGCCACTGGTGAAACCACTCTTTGTGGGCAGTGTGAAGATAGCTGCGAAGGGTGGCGACCTGGAAAAGTTTGCCATCGTGTCGCACACTCTGAACAGGGTTGGAAGTGGTGGGCCAAGTGCGCGGGTGAACCATGGGGTTTTGTTTGAAGGTATAGATGGACCACACATAGCGGAATGTGCTGTTTGTGTCAATGGATAACCATCCAAGAATATCGTGGGCAGACGGGACAGGCGGCTCCTGTGCAATGGCACGGGCCGAAGAGAGTTGCGAAAGCCGTCGGACGACAAACAAGCGCATGAAGTATACCACTCTGGTGAGAGTAGTCTGGGACTGGTCGAAACTGCCATCTTGATTGAGGTGCATGAGACAAATGCAGCAAAGGGTTGGATCCAAAAAGGGCTTGCCCTGAGTCGCATAGGATGGCCGGTGCCATAGGCTGGTAAACAACGAATCCAGAGCTGTATCAAAGGCTGATGGCTCCTTAGCAGTGATACATTCCACAAGGCGTTGAACAGCTGCTTGAAGGGCTTCATCCTTGGGTATGGCGATGAAGTTGACTGGCTGCGAGCCTGGCGGGCATTGCCACAGAATGCAGAATACTACCCGCTTAATCGCGGTTAAATATGATCGCTTCCCCTCGTTAATCGGCTGAAACACTTCTATTGGGCTGTGGGGAATGTCAGCTGCGAACACAATGAGTTGGATGGGAAAACTCACCTATTAGGATTGATATACCGCAGTTGCTTTAGCAAGCCATCGGAGATGATTCGTATACAAGCCAAACTCCCGTTGAAGTAGCGTTCGAGATGCTCAACCAGGAAACACTGAGCATTGTCGGGAAGCCCGCTAGACTGAGATTGTTGGCAAAGGAAGAATGGCTTCTTTCCGTCCACAAAGTCCATCCATTGGTTGTGTAGCAGGTAAGGGCTAATTTTGCGTCCGTCTGACGGTCTATACAAGACCTCATTGGCTGTGCGGTGCGCTCGGTCGTCGGCATACTCCTGCATCATTTGAACATCGTCGCTTGTTCTAAAGAAACTTTCAGAGGTAGGCCAGCTCTCTTTGTGATATGGACGTACTGGATCGCAACTTGAAAGCGAACGGATTTATTGAGTATCTGATAGGTAACTTTTCGTCCACATTTCGAAGGACAGCCCGAGAGTCCCTGGCATACGTCGTTATGTTTTTCTTTGGTGTGGCGGCTTATGCTGCTCCTTTCTTTTGCTGCATACGAGCAGTGACCACACCCATGACCATTGAGTATTGGTAGCACCTCGAAGGGCATCCGAGAGTTACGACCGCTAGGAATTTCTGGGAGCACAACTTCCGGCTTGGTTCCAGGATAATTTTGCAGAAGAGCAAGAGCTCTCGCCCTGCTGAGTTCGCCTGATAGCGTGGAGTGCTTTTTGAAATGTTCAGTCCAGATTGTTTCGGCCCCTTTGGGTAGTGCAGGCAGGGCGGACCGGCACTGAGTACATAACAGAAGGCCAATTTCGGGCTCGAGTTTGAGGAACGTTGGTAGAGCTCTTGCAGTAGACAAAATTAGCCAGTGTTACATCGAGGATGAATGAGCAGACCTACTCCAGTCTCTCGGAATCCTGTCCAGTTGCTGCCATAATTTTCAAGCAGCGCCAAATGTCACAGACGCTGGCAACACAGGAGACTTGTTGGAATGTGCAGAAGATGAACGTTGAACACAAACTCTACCCGAAGTAGGCAGCGCGCGTGGTTGCGCAAGCTGGCGCTTTTGCCCGGCCAGACACGGCTTGATTCCATCAATTTAATGGCAGGGTCGGCGGACCCCTGCAGGCTGCCTGTTTTCCCTGCAGCTACATATATGTCAGCAAAGTTACGCTGATAAGATATTGTGACAACTTGGCGTGTGAACTAGGAATGCTCGAAAGATTGCATGGCAACAAACAAGCACTGACTAGTAAACAACGACCAATTCTGCCCAGGCTTTGCACCTTGTACATAGCAGAATTACGAGTTCCTCCGGCCTTAGGATCTTATAAATGCACATGTGTAATCTTTTTGTATGACAAAATGAAATTTCTCTGACTGACATTATGGATTTACCAACGCCCTTGTATTCTACTCGATCACAATCACTTGGATCAACATTAACCGATCGTTCGCTGTAAGTAGTATAAGATACAGGTAGAGTGTGTTTGGATTCGCAAGTAATTCAAATCACTTGGGCGAAACAATCCGGATTACTGGCCGGCGGACGTCCCGCATGTGACTGCGGAAATATCCAAGAGGGCTGAGTCGACTTTGTTTGTTGGCTTAAGCAAATACGATTGCCTTGAACGCCCTTTGCATACGTCAAAAACGTTCTCTTACGCTATCTTCGACTTTGAGTTACGCACCGTGCATGTTGAACCTTGATAGTCCTAGTTTCAAAGCCGGTACAACTATGCCCCGCATTTCAAGTCGTCCTCATGTCGCACAATGTCAAACATCGAATAAGTAGGCAAGTGAAGGGACATTGGACAGTTCATGACATTCAGCGAACATTCTGTCACCAGTGCGCGCGGATCAGCTCTATCATTATCAAATTGATCGCCGAACGCATCGTGGCTGGCAGGCAAGTTGCAGCTTATTTTCAAACCATTACCCCGCATATCGCCCATCGACTGCCTGTGAATAGCCCAGCCGTACACTATCCCTACATTATCTGTGGACGACGACAAGTCCTCTTCTGCCAAACACCGCAGGATGGTGCTGGGCCCTGGCTACGATTCGCGGCCACCCAATGTTCGCCAACCTTAATCGCAGTTCGACGTACGTTCCCAAAATCAATCATGCAAGACCATGCACCAGTCTAATTCCCGGCAAAACTAGAGGGCTGCAAGTGCAAGCATCAACGCAGAGAGCGGCTCGTCCGCGTGCCGCAAACGCCATGGACCTTGCTGTGACCTATGCCATCATGCAGATAATGAGTACTGCGCCACTGGGTTCCCAAGCCCAGTGAGAATCGCGTCAATGCTGTGCAAAGTTGAGCAATGATTTCGATCTCCTGCCTTTTATATACAAGTCTCCACAAGGCTACGAAAGGATTGGTATATCTTCACACGCTGGGGAAAAGACTGCGCTACTTTGTACATGGGTATCATCTAGATAGGGCTATCATTATCATCGGGAAGAGCAAACTTCTAAATGCGTACTGCCATTCCCTGTGCCAAGTAGCAATTCGATCACTTGCAATCTTAAACTTCCACATCCTATGGCTCCGTCAACGCATTGCTGCAAATGTCTTCGCTGTCTAGAGGATGGCCCTGCAGGGAAATGGTTCACGAAGAAGAGCACCCTCCGAGAACACGCTCAGAAATATGGGCTACCTAATGATTCTGGGGTTTTGTCTGCGGCCATGGCTCCTGCACCCAACCCACGCACAGCGCCTCCCATTGTATCTCAGAACATCTCTTCCGACTTCATTCATGCCGAGGTTCAGAGGCTTTTGGCAGGCATGTCCAATACCAGTTGAATATATTCACCTCGGATTCAAATTTGTCCATACTTACTTGTAGGCGTCTGATTGTTGGATCTACATTTGGGTCATCATGGACTTGAATCCCGCCACAAGATACAAGAAGAGGCATGTCCTTCCTGGTGGGGTAGTCGGTGGACCAGGCAAGCCCAAGAACAGCGACTCCTTCTTCTTCCCTGGGCTCCATCATCTTGCCGTCCTTCAGAAACATGGCCTTACCATTTGGGATGGCCTCACCCTCTCTCGCTTCGTTTCTCACCCATTTCTTGCACTTGTAACTGCGGACTTTGTGGAACTGGCACGTCTTGTTGGCACTGTTGGTCATAGTGGGAAGTCGGGTTGTCGGTTGTACTGCCCTCGGAAAGGACGCCGAAAACCTGGGGCGCCTCAGTATTATCCAGCGTTGCTCAAACCAGATGGGTATGAGGCGGTTGGATGCGATCATGGTGATGTTCAATGGCCGTCTATTCTCAGTGCGTTCACAGCAGAGAGCGCAGTGGCCAGATATTGCGAGAATCTTCAGGTTGTGGAGAACTCAAGGTTGCAGAAAGAGCACAAGGCTAATCGCCTTGAGACAGGGATTGTCAAACCTAGTATCTTCCTCGGTCTACCAGAGCGGCACCGTCTTGGTATTCCCATCATCAATCCTGGAGACAACATGCACCTTCCTTGTTTGAATATTACGGACCTCTACTTTTCACTCTGGCGGGATCAGATGGATTGCGACAGGTCGGATGACATTGCGACTTGGGATTGGGTCGTTCTCACTGGTGACGTTTGGAAAGAGCATGGGAAAGAGGTAGCCGCTGCGACGCCGTACATTCCTGGATCCTTTGACCGCCCTCCGCGTAATCCGGCCGAGAAAATCAACAGTGGATACAAAGCCTGAGAGTTTCTTCTGTACTTCTACGGACTTGGCCCTGCTCTTTTCCACCACATCCTCCCAGAGAAGTACTACCGTCGCTACTGCAAAGGTGTCCGTGCGATGCGCATTATCATGCAGTTGGATATCACCATGAAGGACATTGAGGAGGCCAACTCTCTCTTCACTGAATTCTGCACCGAGTTTGAGGAGCTCTACATCCAGCGTCTCACTAGCCGACTTCACTTTGCCCGCCAAAGCATGCACGTCCCAGGGCATATGGCTCACGAAGTTCGGCGTCGGGGACCTGGAGGGATTTATTCACAATGGGTCATCGAACGCACCATTGGCAACCTTGGCGAGGAGATACGACAACATTCCAATGCGTTCGCCAATCTGACCCAGCGCTCTACTTCGCTGCCAACTGAACGCCCTCAAGATCGTCATTCCTGACCTCGATGATCCAGAGGAAGACATGGACACACTCCCAGCTCGAGCATATGATGTTGGTCATTGGTACGGTCTTATGCCTGCGTGTGACCGTACTCGTCGTCCTGTGCCCCCCCCCCGCTGAGAGCGCCGCCCTCACCGCATACCTCTCTTCACAAGCAGTAACTCAGGCTCATTGCGACTCGGTTATTCGATGGGCTCGTTTGCGTCTGCCAAACGGTCAAACTGCCCGCTCCGTCTGGAGTGAGGGAGACACACCAATCAAGCAGCTGCGTGCTTCTCGTCATGTCAAAGTAAGCGCTTGTTAACCTCAGAGTCTAGGGATCCCTAACGTCCCCAGATTGCAACTGCCACAGGTACTAGTTCCGCTCCAAGAACCTCTAGAATGGCAGAGGTTTTGTATTTCGCTCTGCTTGAGGTTAACAGTCGTGAAGAGGCTGTTGCGGTACTAGTGCGCAAATTCGACAAGCCGGACTTTCGAGTGTACGTGAAGTCGTTCAAGACATATTGGACCGCGCGAAAGCAAGGGGATGAGGGTATTGCTTGCATTTCAGTCAAGGATATTGAGTCTGTTGTAATGTTGGCGCCGGACGTTCACATCAGTCATGGGGAGGATTACTGGTATCTCATGGAAAAACCTGGTCTGCAAGTCGCAAGCGTGGTGTTAGGGCCCTCGGCGAATGTGGAGATGACTTGAAGTTGCAAAAAAGCTAGTGTGCATTTTTCTGAACACAGTTAGTTTAATTGGTATTTTACAGCTTCATTTGAGGGCGCCAGGGTACGCGTAGCAAGTTACAGGAAACATAGATCCGATATTTAAATATTTAAGAGTCATTGTCCATTTTCCTGGGGACGGCTTGATTAATGGGTGTTTTACCGCTTAGTTATATGGCGCTAGGCTAAGAGTGGCAGGTTACAGGAAACGTAGATTGAATATTTATGGTAGGCATCCATGGTGTGGCGCATCTCAGCTAACTTAAGACATTCAAAAGTCAAAGAAGGTGCCTTTGAGATGTTTGAGCAACGCCAAAGAAAGTACTTTTAGGATATTTGAGCGACGCCGAAGTCTTGTGGCGAGCAAGTCACCACATTGGATCGTGCCGTAAATACGGTCACCTGATGTGGCAGTGCCCTAAGCGCGATCGTTTGGTCCCACAGCTGCTATAAATTGAGATCACCCGCTTTGACATTGCACTCCCAGTTCGCCGCATGAAAAGCTGCACACTGCTCTGTAAGACCCTTCCCGGTCTCTCTGCAGTTGTGTAGTCGCTTGTGCATGGCCGTCTACACACCAAATCCTACCTCATATTCGTCCCTCTCCAACTTGCTCCAACTCTCCTCGGCCAACCACTACCGCGCACACCTCGTCCGATGCGCAATTGCGTCGCCACTTCACGGCCTGTGCCAGCAGCGCCCAACAGTCACCAGCCTGCGCATCCCATTACCATAACGCCGGCGTCACCAACTCCTCATTGTGCCAACACTACCACGGCCACCAGCGTCCTGCATCCGTCCCTCTGCCCTTCGCATTGACCCAACGCCTCAGCACGCAACACAACGCCGTACGCGCAGGACCAACTTACCTTGCCACAGGACCTTGCCGAGTCGCCGCCGCCGAGCCAGGTCATCAACGATGGGAGGCTGTGCCCTCCTCATCTTCCAACCACCATTCCAATAGCCCGACCAGCCACCCATCGGTCTGCCCATAGGCATCCGCTCCGCGCAAACGGGGCAAAACCGACGCCGCCAATGCCGCCAAACCACGTCCCTCGGAAAGACCGCCGCGTCATCGCCCAAGGGCGTGAGCGCCGTCTTCCATTTTGCGCCCATCACGCCCATCCGTCTCCTCCACCCAAGCGCACGGCCTGACGCGTCCCGGCCTTGGATGACGCCGCGCTTCTCACCATTCGTTTCCTGGACCGCGGCCGATCTTACCAAAAAACCATTCACTCCGCCTCCTCCCCTCCACATCGCTTCCCATCCCACAATTAGGCAAAGCTTATGCAGTCGCCGCTGCGCCAACAAAAATCAACACCGCCCGCGAAATCGATGCCCATTATGCCGCCCATTCAGTTCGACCGTCTCATCCGCCAAAGCTCACCGCTATGTCGCACGTCTGCACAACCAAGGCCCCTCTTGCCATGCCAAGGATCCCGTGAACAGTCCCCGACGAAGTGGCCACACCTTAGCGCCCTTCTCTGTCCACCGGGCCCCACCCGCCTACTCAAAGGATTGATTACCTCCGGCAAGGCCGCCGCACTTTCACTTCGCATCCAAAGCAAACCATCCCTTCCGCATCCTTGGAAACAGGTGGAGTCCGCAGGTGGTGGAGAGATTGAGATCGTAGGTTGGACTGGTATGGGAGAGGTTGCAGCGGCTTTAAATGTGAGTTGACTGGCTCGGACTCATCCCACTCCATTTCGCATTTCATGTATATCCCACCATCCATTTCGCACTGTGCCTACATACTTACTGTCACCCGCTTGCTTGTCTGGACAATGTAGCTGTACTATCTATGTCCCTCATGTATTTCTGAGTATGAAAATGAGAAATTGAGCTGACTTTTCCCCGGACGGTGTGCATGAGGCTGCTAAGTCATGAGGTGACCGCATGTTCGAACATGATGCCAGTGCCCGGCGAAACATGAGTCTTCTACCGCCCTTGCTTTCCTCCCACCACCACTGCGTTCTTGCTACTATCGTTGTCTGGTCATTCCCTCGGCCTTGGCCATGATCGTCACCAGAAGCATCTCGAAGCTGCTGAGCTCATTGTGAGCTCCCCTAGTCAAGCCGGTGTCGGTTCGGCATATCTGACCTTAATCAGTTGGCCATCTGTTCAGGCCATCACAGACGCTCAGAACAAGTCAGGCCGCGAAGCCGTCCTGCGCAGCGATGAAGAGCATTTTCTGTCGGACATGGACGTGGCCGAGTGCTTGACCGAGCAGCTTGAAGACACGGTCGCCAATCTGACACCGGCCGAAGCAGAGGAGGCTACCAATCTGTTTGATTGTGCGCTCTTTGATTACCAGGCCGTCGAACAAGTTCAGTCTTTTGATGGAACGTCACACTCTCAGTGCGTATGCCGAACGTGCTTACTTCTCCCACTCATAATGCGCAGAGAAAACGTCGTTATTACACAAGATGCAGCAGACCGACTTGCAGCGGATCTTCAACGCTACAGCCGAAAACCCATCCCGCCTGTGGACTACACCCAGGGCCTCACCGCCGATGAGTATAACAACAGTGTCATTCCCAAGTCCGGGCCCTTCCCATCCCAACGAGAGCCCTTATTCTATGCATTTCACCTTCTCACCCTGCATGGCTTTATTCTGGACGTGTTGGAAGCAAAATCACGCAACCCCCGCTGGGACCGTCCTGAGCCTACCCACAAAGCTCAAACCTCCGATGTCCATGCGTCTTCTTCCGTGTCTTCGTCTCCCAATGCATCCCAGCCTTCGTCGACACCGCTCTCAACGCTATCTCCTTCATCGTCGTCGTCGACACCGCCCTCGACGCTATCTCCTTCTTCGTCATCGTCTCCTTCCGCATCCCAGCCTTCGTCGACGCCCTCCACGCTATCTCCTTCATCGTCTTTGTCTGCCGTTGCATCTGGGCCATCAACACCGTCAACATCATCTACTGCATCATCCATCAAGAGAGGACGGACGGCAAGTGCAGAACATGAACAACCCAAACCCAAGCAGAAGCGAGCCAAAACGGGAGCGCAGCTGATCCACAAGAAGAGGCAAACCGAGGTTCACTACGTGAAGAAGCTGAAGGCGGGAGGCTCGGACAATATCACTCTTGAGGGCGTCAAGATGGAGACGATCCCAACTGCCCAAGGAGGTTGGCAAGGTAGTCGTGCTCTCATGAGGAGCATCGGAGCCCGTGTTGTGGCAATGTGGCACAAACGGACATTGGGTCAGCATCTGCGCAATGTGAAGCTCATTCCTTTCAAGAACTTGTCAGTGATTCCGTCTCTCGTCTCTCTTCGACCCGTCTGCTGATATCTAACCCAGAGACCAGCTTCCAACCAAGATCTTCGACTGTCACGGGCGCCTTATTATCTATCGGACACGACTCACTAAGTTCATCAATCCCACTCTCACCGTCTTTGCCTGTCATACCCAACTGAGTCCTTTCATGGCTCAATTCATCTACGAGGCCCAGAAGTTTGTACTTGTCGTTACCTATGAGTCCGGGAACGAGGTTCGAGGCGACCACTTCTTCCAGATCTCTGGCCACGACCGCAATAACAAGCAGGTAAGTTTAACAAAGGATAACGAGGCATCGTAACTTACACATTCGACTCAGGTTCCCATGCTGCGAGCCTGGCATCGGGAACCTCAGAACATGCGTGCACTGTCCATCTTCTTTCGCAAGGGAGGGCCTATGGCCCGTATCACGTATGTTTTTGTTTACCTGAAGTTGTGGGTATCTGACATACAACGTTGATCCTAGCATGTACGTCAATAAAACTCTGGATCAGTTTCCAGGTTTGCGTGCGAGGCTTTATCAGGTCAAGGAGTATATGGAGGCGACGTACAACATTTCTCCAATGTACGGCCTCTTCTGGAACTTCTGCCTGAACTGGGGCCGAGGTTCGACATTCGTCCGCTGTCTTCCTCATGTAGATGCCATGAATGTGGCCATCGGCGTGTGTGCCATTTTCATTATGGGTAAGCTCTCCTTTTCGACCTGCTCAGAGATTTAACCATAGTACTTGCACTAGGTATCTTCAACTCCGACGAGATGTGTTGGCTCTGCTTTTGGGACCTCAACATCTTCATACAGCTACCCCCGGGTGTTGTACTAACATACCCATCCGCGCTGTTCTACCACTTCAACTACGGTACGTCTTCTTGTTTCTCACTTTGACTGGTAAACCGGGACTTAGCTTGAGGTTTAGATCTCTCCGACCTCCGCCCCTACTTATCCTTGGACCGTATCGAGGAGCTTGCTGAGCTCCTTCGTGACACCAAGATTACGGGTGTGAGAGACGTCGACATTGTGGTTAGCGCGGTCGAACCCACCCAAGAAACTCGCAATGACTGCACCGTTCTTGGGGACAGTGAGGACGACATCCGGTATATGAGGTCGTCCGGTGTCTTGTTCACTCAGGCGACCATGTTCCAGACGGCAGAACTCAAGATTGACACAGTGAAGATGGCGAAGGAAGCGGGCATGGATACCGAGTGTAATGTCAGTGAATTGAAGGAGAAGGGTATGTATTGGGCGTAGATGTTGTAGATGTTGTAGATATTGCGTATCTCATTGTCTATGTCTTATTACTTTTTCTGGACATTGCCTATTAAAGAGTTCTGAATACGAGATATACCATAATAGGCATGTCAGGGAAGGACGGGCCTTATGCGCCACAACAAAATTAGGGGATTGGAAATAATTCTTGCGGAGGTTTGACAGGTCTTTCTAAGCGGATGTAGCATATAGCGCTATGTATGTGTCATTGCTTGGTTTGATAGTTTTTGCTCTTTACACTCATGGACCCAATGGACACTATGCTCTCCGGCCCTTCGGTGCTTGGGCTGTTGGCTCCGAATGGCCTTGATATGGACCAGCTCAACAACCTCTATCAGCTTCCCATGGATTCTTTTATTGATCACGAGCGCACCGACCAGATGCAGAAGTGGACAACCGCACAGGACAGAATGGCGCCACCGGTTCCAGATTCCGCGTCGAAGGAGATGAAGTACCAGAGAATACAATTCAACAATCGTATTAACCAGCTCCAGGAGGACGCCAGAAAGAAAGATGAACGGATTCTTCTCCTTGAAAATCGCCTTACCGACGCTCAGCACCAGCTAAACACACAATTGTATGTCCTTTTGTTTGTAGGAGCACATTCTCATTATATTCCATAGCGAGGAGCTTGCCGCTGCTCGAGCCAAAGTCTCTCTTCTGGAGGACAAGGATGTACGTACAAGAAACGACTGCCCTCCCCAGTTCCAAGGCCCCGACGCACCAAAGGTGTTCTGGTTCAAATGTGACTTTACTGAGTGGCAGAGGAAAACCAAAGGTGCATTGCCGTTACTCTCCCTCCATATTCAACTTATCTTCAACCCACAAACAGGACTGACGAAGACGGGAGCAATCATGGATGATGATGAGGATGACATGGCTATTGTGCGAAATAGCCAAAAAGGGAAAGGCAATCGTCTACGCCTCGAGTTAGAAGCCCTGGTCCGCGAGGATCTGTACGCTCTCTTCCTCCAGGTGGCATACAGTGGTCAAGGCGCCCAATCCTGGATGAAGTTTGCATCTGACATCCGCGAAATGTGTGTACGCGCGCTGGAGGAGAAAATGCCCATCTTGCGTCTTTGCGCAGGTAGCTGGAAGGCAAGGTTACTTTGTCGGCAATACTATTACGCCTGGTTCAAGACACACCAGTGGACTGTAGAAGCGTACCAGCTGCAGCGCCGGAGAACTATCATTGAGATGGCCCAGACGCTTACCATCACTCTCACTGGCTTACTCAAGAACAAGAAGCTGACGGAGGAGCAGTACCAGCATATGCTTATTCGTTTTCTCCATGAAAAGGCTATTGAGGCCCACAATGCGGACAAGGAGGCTGAGGAGAATCAAGTTGCTCAGACCACTTCGCAGAAGCGTAAGGCCACAAGCGTAGTGACTGGTTCGTCCAAAAAGGCTAAGGTGCGAGCATTCTGCAATTCACCATCGGACATGCACTAATAGAATGGCTCATCTGCTTTCATCTTTTCCACTGTAGACCTCCAATGTTGCCGCAGCCAACGACAATGCGGAGGTGGAGGTGGATAACAGCCCGGAGTCTACACCGCCTGTGGCCACACCCGAGATTTTGTTGCCCCTGCCAGACACCCACCTGTCGCCCAGGATGGATGTGCATGGATCGCAGCCACCAGACTCTCTGTTGTCACCTCCCGAAGATCGACCCCCAATGCCAGAGGAATTGCGTCCTCAAACACCAATGACAGAGGGACCTCGCGGTATGTCTACACCTACTCCAGACGAACCGCGCGGCCGTGCACCTATCGACCATGCCGTTGAACAGATTCTGAAGAATCCGTTAAATGTATGTCCTTTCATTCCTTTTCTCTCTCTAATTTGCGCCAGGAACGCTAATACTTCACTAATTTCAATTGGCATCCAGCTTTGCACCGGTGGATGCGCTGGGCATTCGCTACTCACTCCGCGGACGATGGAGCGCGGCATGAATCCACGCTCGACAGCTTCCACTGTCGCGTCTTCTTTTGTTTCTATATGCGACTTGGGAGTAGCGAGCCTAGCGCCGAAGCCATAGCCGCGGCATTCGACATTATGATAGAGGACGCTCGCAGGGAACAAGGTCTTCGAACACTCAAGGAGTTGAGCAACCCTTTGGTC
>KN880800.1:0-19616 GCA_000934385.1 Cylindrobasidium torrendii FP15055 ss-10
TACAGGAACAGATTATTCATTCATGTTTCATGATTATTCATCCATGTTTTATGATTATTCATATGATTTCACATATGCTTACAGATACAGGAACAGATTATTCATTTATGTTTCATGATGATTAATCTTCATGATTATTCATGTAGCTTCACATATGCTTACAGATAACCAGATTATTAATTCATGTGATTTGATTTGCTGAATGTATATAAGACCTAATGGTTTCCCTACTTTACTCAATCACTTTTCACCCTCCATCCAACTTCACTTAACCCAACCACTACACTTTCCATCACTATGGACTCTGTTCAAAACACTTGCTCTCATGCTCCCCTTGATGCATTGCTTAGGGATAATTATAAAGAATATCCTGAGTGAGTATTAAACTCACTGTGCTTTATACTTGTCTAATATTTTCATTGTTTAGGGAACACCAGGGTGTTCATTGGAAGATTGGCTCTCTGTTCTCCATGTACAATTCGTCTTGGAAGGACAATTGCACTCTTGCATTCAAGCACCCAGGCGACTTGCCTGATTTTGGCACCCCTGAACGCCGTATTGCTGCTGTGGCTCACGCTGTGGCTGGGCAAATGGTTCTTTTCTTTGCAGACTATATTAGTGCTCCTATTCATCTGTACTGTATGAACTTAGCAGGCCCATTTCATGTAGTGCCAAGTAATAGTCCTTTTGATAGATTTCTAAGGAATGTTGGTAGACTTAGTATGTTAGATGGTAGTGATGCCAGTCCTGTACCATTTGTAAAGGCATCTCAGGGCATAGCTTGGCATGCCATAATCATGTCTCAGATGCTTTGGTATGTTTTTTTTCCCTTATAAACTTCAACTTTTGACTAACAACTTTAAAGGGATTCTACCTATCATGCTCGCATGGCTCCAGCTGAGGGTATACTGTCCCAAAACATGGCTACAGCTATAGTCAACATGCTTCTGAACAATCAAGATTCACTTGTTCAGGACCATTTGATCTACCAGGACCCTAACATGGACGGTCATGTTTCTTTTTTATATGAATTGTATTCACAAGTTCAAGTAGTAGTTACTGAGGAGCTTCATAAAAGTGGGGAACTTGACTAGCATTATTCTTGTACATATTTTATTTTTTCTTTGACCTTTTTGAAAAGTGTGAAATTAAAAGTTGTGAAGTTGAAATGAGACAAAAACATAGAGCTAGCCATATCTCTGAAAATCCGGATCTTTTAGAACCTTCTGGAAGTTTGCAATCATAATGACACCTTATCGCATCGTCAATGACATCATTACAACATTCATATATATATGTATCATGCATTTCACTTTTTTCACTCCCAACTTTATAACTAAAGTGTATCTGTCACCTCAAGGTCCCAAATTTAATAAACCACTTTGATATAGCCTTCTAATATATCTCTTTTAGAATGTCTTCAATTACCAACCCCAACTCTCAGTTTTTTCTGCCAGCTCAGGACCCCCAGCACCTGCAACATCTGTTGTCGCTGCCCGAGTCCGAGCAGAACAATCTATTCCGCCATGTAATCCATTTCTTCCAGTACCAGGACACCTGGCTTTTTGACGACGGAATTGCTTTCCCTTTGGACCATCTTTCCTTGCACCCTGCCTGTCGTATTCCCTCCGCTGCACGCATTGACTCTCTTATGCAACAATTTGGGAGTAATTCCAACCCCTTTGCAAACACTGTCCAGTCCAACAACCCTTCCAACTTCCTGATTGGGATTATTGATGCTCAGTCTCTTCAACAACTACTTGCTGTGCTCCGGTCAATCGAGTTGGATCTCAACAACCACAAGCAGCCTGGCTATATTCAACTTCCCTCTGATGCACAACTCAATAATCTGAACGTGCAAATTCTTTGTGGCGGTCATCGACTTTCTGCGGCTAAACAGATGATTGCCAAAGCAGGAACTACTCCTGAATCATTGGCGTCTTGGCCAGTTAGACTTCTTCATCCAGGTACTTCACATTTAGTCAAATATTACTTTTACTGATTCAAATTTATTAGCTGTTAGCAAAATTCCTATGTCTTATTTACGTCACTATGCCATGGATCTCAACAGCCACCGATCCCTACCTCCTGATCCAGCGGAATTCAAACTCTGGTTCTATCAGACAATGATGGAGAGTATGAAAGGCTTGCAGTATGGACCAGAACGACTGCGCAGGCTTGGCAATGCTTGCGAGGTCCTGAAACATCATCGTGAAGGCTTAAAGAAACAGGAACGGCAAGAAATTCAAAAAATCCACGACAAGCTGGTCTATATTCTGCCTTGTACAGTGGACAGTATCCTTCGATTACTGGAATATCCCTCCCAAGCCTGGAGGTCTGGGTTAACTGCTCTTCAACTTCTGAAACTAGTAGAGGGCAGAGTTACTACACCTGGGGAACCTTTGGTAAGATTGAACTCTACAGTTTTAAATTTTAATCTAACTACAACATTATTAGACAGAGGCTCTTGTTATGCATGACCTTGCAGCAGGCATCAGTGAACTTGAACACTATGTCTTTAGTGAACAGAACCTAGGCAAGCAACTCCACCTACGTGCCAAGAAAAGAGGTCCTGCAATGGTTGATCATTTGGCCATTCTCTCCAAATTGCAAAGTGCAGCCAAATACTTGTTTGCTAAGGAGGATGCAGAGTGGGGTTTGGAACGTCTGGTGTTTCTTAGTGATCCTACCAATCGTCAAGCAGATATTCTTGCCCCCAACATGGTGCGTAACTTTTTATAAGTTCAAACATTTACTAATGAGCTGCTAGCTATTTCATCCATCGTTATTCCTGCAAAATATCAGCAAATTCTGGTCGCCTTCTCCATTTCAGAAGAAGTCTTCCAAAGACAAGCTCAAGGAATTTTGCAACGATGCTGAGTCTGGTCAAACCAAGAAGAATTGGATTTCCCCAGCAGAGTTGAAGGCTCTTAGGACTGTCAATATGGACTACCCTTTTGAGCTTTCGGCGGATGACATTGGATTTTCCAATAACTTGATTGCAGCAGCAGTAAGTGCTTTTCATTCTCATTATCAATAAAAAACTAAACAATATTAAAGTTTATTCTGCTTCTGGATGGTCTACCTGCATTCAACAACATCATTGGACAAACAGCTGCAACTCTGCTACCCAGCAACGGGGTTGGGGTTATATAGGGAAAGATGCTGGTGTTCAGCTTGGGGTCCGTTCTCCTGTAGCACAGCCACAGGGGTACGGCCTGGGGTCGAAGTCTGAGCTGCCAACGTGACACGTCGCGTGGGTTGGCGCAGTCACTGTGCGCCTGCGTTCCGCAGGCGGGAGGGAGCCAGGTAATGTGGAAGTAAGGCACGTGTCAATGGTGTGACGCAGCCCTAACAAAAAGACTACACCCAGGGTTGAACACACGGAAGGCAGGTGTGAGTGAGTACACAAACCACCTGAGCTATGTTGCCAATGGTGAGGAGAGCAACGGGGGATTCGTGAACGACGATGTGGTACCACAAGGCATGTCATGTGTGGCCGCCTGCGCATCGCAGGCGGAAAGAGGGTGCTTACTTTAGACTGACGAACGGTTCGCACACTGTGCAGTGCGTGGGCGCCTGCGCATCGCAGGTGAACGCTACCTCAAATCGCATAAGTCCCGGTTAATTTGCGCACGATGGCAGGTACATTGCAAGCCTCTCACACGTCCGCCTGCGAATCGCAGGCGGAAGGAGAAAACAACTGACATTCCGAGAATCGATCCGCCCCTGTACGATTGTAGATCACGGATAAATCCACGGAATCCGGTTGAGGGCTGAATCCACGATGTCATCCCACTGCGCCTGCGTAACGCAGGCGCAGTGTGATCATAACGATGAGAGCGCGTCAAACGGATTCCGCGTATATATCCGCGACCTACAATCGTGCAGGTGCAAATCAATCCGAATGTCAGCTGTACTCTCCCTCCGCCTGCGATTCGCAGACGGACGGGAAGCGATTACTGACTAACCACGTGGTGGGTACGTCAGCAGACGGTGACGCATTTTGTGCCACTGCCGTGGGATCGGCACCGGAGCTGGCCGTGTCGGAGTCCGAAATGGCTGACTTGATTAGGACAAGTCATCGTGGGAAACGGCTGCAATTCCTCTTGCCCTTCTACCACGACCATGGCCACACCACCGCACTCACCACCGACAACACCGCCTGTCCGCCCACCGCCGTCGCAGGAATCCCGCGTCGTTCCGATTCCGCCGCCGGCGGGAACACCGGCGCCGCCGTCTCCAGTCGACAATGAGCCAGACATCCCCGCCAGGGACGACGACACTGAGCTTCGTCAGCAGGTCACTGCTGTCCAGGCCAGATTCGCCGGCCTTTTCCGCAAGTTCACTCGTTGGCCAGGTCCAGCACCCAGGCTGCTCACGGAGGAGGATCGTTTCGAAGACGAAGGCGATCTTGACTGGGAGAACCGCTGCATTGAGAGGACCGACGAGAGGATGGCCAGGATCGCCGCCCAGGACGCGTGGGTGCAAGAGAACCCAAGGTTCTTGGACCTCGTAGCCGAGCTCGCGAAGGGAAATGCGGCGAAGGGCAAGGAACGCCCGAAACCAACCCAAGCATCGCGCCCGACGCCCCGCTCGGTGTCTGAAGAGCTTCCCGACTCCGCGATGGGACCCCCGACTACACCCTCCACGATGTCGAAGAGGATGCGCAGCCCCAGTGTGGAGATCATGCCTCCACCCAAGAAGAACCGCCGGTCTGAGAGCAGCACGAAGAACGTCAGCGCCGCGAAGAGCAAGTCCAAGGAAGATCGCGCGAAGAAGACTGCGCTCGAGAAGATGAGGAGGACCCGCGAGAGGAAGGAGGAGGCGGCGCGGCGCCGTGCTGAGATTGAGGAGCTAGCCAGAGAGGGCGAGGAGCAAGGTGCGTGGCAGTCACAACAAGACGGACACAAGCTAACGATGAGAATAGATGAACCTTGCGAGCGTTGCTCCCTGAAGGACCTGGAGTGCTACCGCAAGGGTAACCTCAAGTGCAGCCGCTGCCGCGTCGACCGCAGGGGTTGCTCCTTCCGTCCCAACCCGTCTGCTGGCCCCAAAATCTCGGAGGAGGTCGAGCTGGACAGCCTTGTCCAGTGTGCCAATGACATCCGCGACGCCGCCCGCGTCGCCACCTACATGATCGGCGTCTTCACTCGAGCATACCCGGACGACACGTTCTACCGTGACTGGATCCAGGACTTCCGGCAACTTTTCGTGACGTGGAGCCCCCGGCAAGACCGGCGCTGGCAGCAGTACAACGACCTCAACGTTCCTGGACCGTCCGGCACATCCCGCAGGAACACGCGGAACGACGAGATGGAGGTCGACGGCGGCGACGGGTCCGAATCCGACGAAGAAGAGGATGAGGAGGAAGAGGAAGAGGAGGAGGACCGCGGCCGCAGGCGCCGCAAGAACTAAGTACATACATGCGCGGGGGTCATTCGGGACGCAGGGGGCGTCGCCGAAGAGTTTTTTTTAAATTTGTATATTACTATGCTGCGAGTCGGGCGCCTGTGGCCCAAATGTACTTTTTTTGTTGCCTTGCTGTGTGAGTCGTAGATGGTGGATGCACCAGGTAGTAGGTGACCAGAGCAGCGCGCAGAGCTAAGAGGTCGACAACAAGATGGTCGATGTAAGTCTGTCATGCCTGCGATGCGCAGACGCAGAGGTAGGGGACCATATTATTTGACAGGCTGTATCAAGCAACAAGCTCGACATCGTCCTCCCGCGCCTGCGATGCGCAGACGCAGTGATGCGATGTCGCAGCCGCTGGCTGGCAGCATGGAGCAACAGACTTGACGTTGTCCTCCCCCGCCTGCGATACGCAGGCGTCGTGAGGCTGTGTCAGGCAGCTGACAGGGACAGTGACGGACCGTGATCCGGATGAACAGGAGGTTATTCTCCCGCACCTGCGATGCACAGGCGTGCTGACAGCGTGTGCACAACCCGCCTTGCACACTCTGACGTCTGGCAACTGACGTCTCGGGTATCCCTGCTGCGCCTGCGGAGGGCAGACGCTTTGGTCCTCATCGTCGACTCACGATAGCGTGGCAGTGTGACGACACCGTGGGAAAATCCGGTGTGACCAAAGGAGCTGTCAACCAGAGTCTCTTGACCACGAACCACTATCATCGACCGTGAACAGGTGAGTAGCGCCCTCCCGACCATCGCGCCGAACACCGACTTATCCCGCGCAGTGACTATCTCAAGGTTTTCATTGTAAGTTCCTCGACGTAGATCGTCTCAGTGCTAAACAATCCCTCCCTCTCCGCCTGCGCCCAACAGACACATTTCAACATGGGATCAAAAGGAAAGAAAAAGGCCACCGCTGCAGCTGCCAAGCCCAGTTCCATCAAGCTAGCCATCATTCTAGGTTGCTGGATTCGGGCGCCAGAGAAGTTCGTGGCAGGAGACTTCGACGGGGAAAAGATGAACGCCCCAATTGTTGACCACCTTGGAGAAGGATTCCCGCCAATCTGGGAGGAGGACCCCGCGCGAGAGGATGCGCAGGGAAAAACGTATCGTTGGGCGGAGATTTGGGACGAGGAAGAGTTTAAGACGGTGCAGAGGGCATTGAAGAAAGCGGGCACGGCTTTTTTCGCAGTGAAGCCCAAGCGCCCGGCGGATTTTCGATGGAAGGACAACGAGGACGTCACCGGGACTGAGCTCGAGATGCTGGAGAGCTTCCAGGTACACGCAGAGGAGGAAAAATGGCATCTTGCCTTAGATACACCGGTACGTGGCAGGCAACGGGTTGCCGTATACGCTAACGTTGCTTAAGATCGACGACTACATGACCGACCAACACATTACGGTCAAGGATATGTTCGATGCCGACGAGGAGGGGGTAGGAAACGACATTCCCGGCATCGACTCTTGGTCCCCGCACATCGCGGGAATGGCAATGATGCTCTTCGGCTGGGTCGCAAACTGGTCGAAAAAACTTCCCGACAAGTTTGCGTATCTAATGCGGGCTCTCATCACCCTGCGCCTCGACGCCATCCGCAGTCTCACAAAACGAGCCATGTCCGCCAACAGGCGTCGAACAAATGAGATTGAGAAGGCCCTTGGGAAGAACTTCCTTTTCAAGCAGACGGTTCCGCGGGGATTGACGACGCGTGCGCTGACTGCTGCGCACAAGAAGATGCAAGAATACAGGGAGACACTGGTGTGGACACACATTTCACCCGAACAACAGGCCGTCATGGAGGAGGAGATTGATCTGGAAGACGAGAACGCCTACGACCAGATCCACAAGCGCTGGACTAACCTGCCGGACGACGTCAAGTACCGCGAGATCTGTCTCACGAGCATCGGCTGGATGGCGGTCTTAATCCTGAGACGCTCGGGTCGTGATGTTCTAGCCGACATCGAGTTTGACGAGACGAGTGCATTATTAGGTACGTGAGGGGCTCTCGCTCGTTCTAGGCTGACATTCACAAAGTTGCACGCGGAAAATTCCTTGCGGGAATGGTGAAGGAGCAGGCCGTCAACGAGATGGCGGAGATGTCCAACGCTGACACCGACGGCTTCAGAAACGAGGTCAAAGCATACGTGGTAGAGGTCACACGCCGCGAGACTCCAGTCGACCTCAGGGCCCTCCAGGCTATGCTGGCCAATCGCGAGCCCGATGTCATTCTGCGGGATATTCTGAGCACGGAGGGCGACTCGATTGGGATCGAAGGATATCGCCAATTTGACGTCGGCCAGCTCAGTCACCTGCTGGGATATACTGGTCCCCGCCCTTTTGGATTTCGCGAGTGGTACTGCAAAGAGAAACTAGCCGCATGCATGGCTGACCATGGCAAGAGGTGTCCCCACGCGGAGGACATCCGATTGTTTTGGCATCAGCTTTGCTGCCTCGCGCGCATCTTCGAGAACGTCTTTCAGGGCAGTCGCGGCGATATTCCCGGACTTCTCAACGGAGGACCTGCTAACCAGGCTGCCCGCGCGCCAATCGCCTTGCAGGAGGGATGGTCGAACCTGCCAGGGATGCTGCTAGCCCTCGACGTCGGCATGGGGAAAACAGTGACCGTTCTCGCGAAGATCGCAACGTATGCCGCTCTTGTCGATGCTCAACACGCATCGCCGAATGGAACCGGAATCGGGGTTATTGGAGACTCCCGTAAGTCGTTTCTGTATGTGTACCACGCCTGCGATGCGCAGGCGGCGAGGGAGGGCGGCGCAGGTGACGTGGCACCCACGCGTCACGTTTCACGTGACACGTGGGACATCCTCTGGGCACCCGTCGCCTGCGCATCGCAGGCGGCATTGGGTGGCAGAGGATGTGGGGTGGAAGGGTCGGCGTGAGCTTGTCGGTCCATGCACCGCAAGCCATTCGATGTCATCAACGCCGCCTGCGCAGCGCAGACGTCGCAGGGTGACATCGAATGTCCTACGAGTCTCGAGCAACGAGACTCGCAGGTGATGAAGCCTCTTCTCCTCCCCGCCTGCGCTGCGCAGACGACTCCGTTCCCCGAACGGATGTCGGGTATCTTTTTCCTTGTGCCTCCCTCCCGCCTGCGATCCGCAGGCGTCACGAGCATCCTACTGACATTGTCGCAGAATTCCACCTCCCCAGCGCTGGCCATGTCATCGTCGTTCCTGCTGGGCTGATGGCGCAATGGAAGGAGGAGATCTTCCGGTACATCATTCCGGGTTACTTCTCCGTCTACGAAGTGAGAAGGACGAAGACGCACTGGGCCAACGACCTGAAAGCATTCGAGGAGAGTCCCCAGGTGCCCCACCGCAAAATTCTGCTCATATCGCACACCGTGAGTAACCTCTGCGTAAGCCTTCCGATGCTCATTCCGTCAGTCCCTTAAACGAATGTGGACGGACAACCCAGGGCACAAGAGCGGCGGCCACAGCGTTGTCAACTGGACGGCGCGAGGGACAATCTGGAGAATGTCATTTGGCACGGGATCGAACGACGAGGTGCACGTTGGTCGTGGTGAGACCACGACTACCGATTCGTTTGATGCTCTCTGGGCATTGACCCTGGTCAAATCCGGTCTCACGGGGACACCCCTCATGCAAGGAGCAAACGTAAGTGTTTTCTCGGGCGCGGAATGCTATCTGACTATGGCCATGACAGGATCTCCGCTCAATGGCACGCCTCTGCCGCCCTCCAATCTTCACCGAGCTCGAAATGATGAGCTTCAATTCGCAGGAACAAGACCTCAAGCGCCTGAAGCGTCAGTACGGCATCAAGCTCGAGGACGTCGCTGCGAACCCGACGAAGATGAATGAGCTCACGAAGAGTGTGGCAGGCTCCGTCAGCATGGTCCACAGCAAGATCATGGTCGCGCAAGCCCGCAAGTACATCATCCCCTACACCCTCCGCGTGACGAAACACACGAAGAACAACGAAGGAAAGCTGGTGACCCAGGGTTTGCCAGACAATACCTCCCTCATCGTCGGCATGGAGGTTAGCCAGGAAGAATTCCACGCTGCAGACACCGAGTTCCACAAATCTCACGCCGGCGAGAGCACAAAGTCGAAGAACACCGGTCTCGAGGGCATGAGTGCCTCCCGTTTTGGAGTGAGTAGCTGCGACTCAGCTCATCATTGTCTGACCATTGTGTAGACATTTTTCGCGGCGGGTCGTAAAGTCCTCAACGCCGGACTCTTCCTTGGACTGCAGGAGTCTTCTTACATCCCGACCTCTCAGGAGGACTTCATCCGACTTCGCGCCACCAAGATGCGTACCCTCCTCGACGTCGTCCACGGCATGGTCACCAAGGAGCCTGGGAACGCCATTCCAGCCACGAGGGAGGTCGTCGACAAAGACGGAAACACGCACACGGAACCCCTCCATGGCAGCCAGCACTGTATTGTCGATCTCACGGAATTAGGCCTTATCCCCGCGCACACGGAACAATGGGTACCACCACCCACCGTCTCTTTCGCGGAGATGAAGAAAGCAGGCAAGCGTATCCCGAAAGTGGTTGTATATCTCGCAATGGCACAATATCACCCCGCCGTGGTAGCGGTACGTGCGGGAATGGGCTTCTACAACGTTTACTAACTGACTTCCAGATGTTTAACATGTGGGGTATCAAGGCCATTAGCATGAGTGGTGCCTTCGCTCCAGCCCGCCGCGCAACAATCCAAAAAGAGTGGGAAGCAAAAGAGGACTTGTCCGTCCTCATCATCTCGGACGCCGGAACGCAGGGACTGAACCTCGTTGCCGCTGATGGCATGGTGCTTCAGGTAGCCAATTCGCGCCCTCCTCTCCTCTGGCTCACGCACGAATTCAGGACATTCCCTGGTCGGAGAACGAGGTCATTCAAATCATTGCACGCCTCTGGAGACACGGTCAGAAGCGACCGACATTTGTGGTTCGTCTCATGGTCAAGGGAACAGTCGAGCACATGATGGTCGCCAATGGCACTGCCAAGCGCGACATGCTCGAGAAGTTCTTGGACGGCAAGGCCAGCCCCCGTACGTTTCGCAGATGGGCTGTCGATTTTTGCTGAACACGTGTAGACCTTATCCGTGCCCTCAAGGGATCTGGCACAGAAGACGACGACGACCTCATCTTGGGCGACATGGAGGTGTCGAAGGAGGAGAAGGAAGAACACGAGAACGCAGTCGCTCCCAAGGCTCGGAAGACGCGCAAGAAACCACCTCCAAAATCGAAGACAGTCGTCGCCTCTGACGACGAGAGCGAGAGGGGGACAAGCCAACAGCCGATAGAGATCGACTCCGGCGACGACAAGGCCAAGGCGGCCAAGCCCCGCCCGAAGAGAGCACCAGCGAAGAAGGCAACAAAGGTGGTGACCAACATTGCACCACCCAAGCGGGTCGAGCTCCCTGGCCTCGAGTCCGAAGATGAACCTGACGCTCCTCTCCCACCGCCTCAGGCAAAGGACATCGAACCGCCGACGCAGCGCATGGACTCTCCGCCACCCCCAACTCCTCCCGCTCACGTCGAGAGAGATGTCCCGATCGCTCCCGTCCCTCCGCCAGATGCTCACGCTCCCGGTGATGACGATAGAGATATCGAGATGGAGAAGACTAACGCTGACATCCCCGACACTGACGGAGTGCTCAGCAAGTCTCTGTCCACCCGTCCCTCTCCCATCCAGGACAGTGACGCATCCCATCCCGCCCAGCGGGAGCAGGACAAAACCGACGAGAACCCCGTCGTGATGCCGCCTCCCTCTCAGCCTGTCCCCGTCGTGATGCCGCCTCCCTCTCACGCTACCCCCATTGCGATGTCGCCGCCCTCCCAGCGCCCAGGCCCTCCCGACGCGGTATCTCGTCGCAATGACAGTGACATGTCGCAGAGCGACAGCGACGACGCCGAGGGGAAGGGCCCGCTAGACCCGAGCACTCAAAAGCAGCCATCCGCGCCTGCTACTCCTGCAAGAGGGAATTCGCCCGACAGCCATGCTATGGATGTCGACAACTCCGCCGCTGACCTCGATCCCGATGTCTTTGGCGGTCCTGACGATAACCTTACGGATCCGCCGGATGAGCGGCCGAAGCGACCGCTGTCGAGTCCCGAGGCCGTCCCGCGTTCAAAGCGTGCGAAGGGAAAACAGCCTGCTCGTGGTCGCTCCCCTGTCACCCAGCCCGTCGCAGGACCATCTCGCAGCTCGCGGGTTACATCGTCGTCTCGTCGTCGTGATGTTAGGGTCACGGACAGTCCCTCCCCGGAACGGGGCCCTGATCCTGATCTGTCGAACTTCCCTCGTGCCCCGGAGAGAGCCAAGCCGTCCCGCGCAAGGAAATCCCGTCGTTGATTGGTGTCGTGCTAGTTTAACGCGTATTTTGTAAATGTGTATGTGTGCCGCCCCAGAGGGGGAAAATTTCATTCTGCTTGTCTTGTCTGCTGCTGTGAATAGATGACCTGCTCGAATACTGTAAGATAATGTGCAACGCCTGTGTTCCGCAGGTGGGAGGCGGCGGGGTCTTCCATCCTCAGTGGTTGGAATGCCAGATGCCGCAGGCCGGTCCGCACAAAGTCGATGTCGTGATCATATTCGTGTAGAGGCACAGCCGGATCGTGTGTCACAACGGATTCGTCTGCGCGTCGCAGGCATACAGGGACGCACCGCTACTACCCGTCGCTACAAGCTTGACACTCCCTGTACGCGATCTTCCCGCGTCTCCGCCTGCTGCACGCAGGCGACACTGCACTCGATCTGGCAGTCAGCATGGTCTCCCGTCGTTACTACTCACCGTCACCATCGTCGGTGTGACCGCTCATCGAGTTCATCCCGTGTCTCCGCCTGCGTTAAGCAGGCGCTGCCGTACAGCGTCACTCACTACGACTTTCATCCGTCGCTACTACTCACCGTCACCATCCTTGGTGACACTCATCGAGTTCGTCTCCCACTTCTCCGCCTGCGTTAAGCAGGCGCTGCCGCACAGCGTCACTCACTACGACTTTCATCCGTCGCTACTACTCACCGTCACCATCCTTGGAGACACTCATCGAGTTCGTCTCCCACGTCTCCGCCTGCGTTAAGCAGGCGCTGCCGCACAGCGTCACTCACTACGACTTTCATCCGTCGCTACTACTCACCGTCACCATCCTTGGTGACACTCATCGAGTTCGTCTCCCACGTCTCCGCCTGCGTTAAGCAGGCGCCGTTGCAGTCAATCACCCGATCAGAATCAACCTTTCATTCACCGCTACTACTCACCGTCACCTTCCTATGACACTCATTGAGTGCGTCCCATGTCTCTGCGCCTGCGTTGTGCAGGCGCTTCCTCACGGCATCATTCACTACAACTTTCATCCGTCGCTACTACTTACCGTCACCTCCCTAGGTGCTACCACTCATCATTGCATTTCCCCGCCCCATCGGACGGGCCACGCAGATCCACTCTCACGCTAACAGTGAGTAACCTCATCTTACAAATTGCGAGCTCTACACCGTACACGTACTCCATCTACGCAAATACCCCATCCTAAATACGCGTCCCGTCACTTCCATTCTCTCACCGGCTCCCTGTTGAAGGGTCGGCTGTCGAAACATTCAAACATCACCCTTTATCTGCCTGTGAATAGGATGAGCAGACGGTGTAATCTATGTCAAACCACTTACCCCCGCCCAGAACCTGGATAACCTCGTTTGCATCCTGTTCATCCTCACTCTCTTCTGTCGGTCTACGATGAGTCGGCGCGAGCCTGGCCCTCACCGCTGTCTGTCCTCGGCGGCTGCGACGGGCAGCAACAATCCGTGTGGCGAGATCAAATGGAATGTCCTCATCCTCTCCCCCGTCTTCGTCCGAAAGCTCTGCGTCATCAATAGCACCAGCAGTCCGCGTGAACGCATCCTGTGCCGCCGTGTGGCGTGCGATCCTCTGTGGATCATCCCCTTCGTATCCTTCCGCATTGTCGTCCAGTGCAAGTGTCCGACCCCTGCAGTCACTAATAACCTTGGCCTTGTACTTGGGATTGAGGTGGATCAGGATGGTGTGGTTACTAGTCTTTCCGCCTTCGACGTGATAACGGGTCCATTTACGATTTCCGGCGGACTTCGCCTTGGGCTCGAAGATCTTTGTACCGCTCAGGTGGAAAAACCACTTGCAGTTGTTGTGCATGGTCACGAGAGCACTGTGCAATGTTATCACAATGCTTTCTGCAGGTTACTTCGACGTACTTGTGAACCTCCATTGCCTCTGCTACCTGGTTTTGACTCATCTTGGCACAGGACCAGTGAATATACTCCATCCAGGCAGGGATCGTGTCCCAGCGGTGCTCTTTGCTGTTCAACCTCGAGGCATGTTTGGGCAATTCGACTGACGGCGTCGGCCACAGAAGGTTTTGCGTGTGTAGCCAGTCCTTTTCGGATGTCTCGTTGCAGACAGTGAAATCCTTGAGATACATCGAGATTGCTGTGTCCCTCATCGTTTTGAATCCAACACGTGCGATTTGCGCCTCCGTCAGCCTGCTGGAAGGCGTGTGCTGGCCTGTGTCGGGTATCTTCTGCCAGATGGAGCACAGGACATTGAGGTAGAAGTAGGCTGCGTCACGGGGCGGATCTGCCTGTGCCTCCTCTGGGTCGTGCCCTTCGTACCGGGTGACCACGGGCATTGTGACGGCGGCATTGGTCACCCCATTAGGCAAATCAACTTTCCTCTTCTTGATTGCGCGAGGCGGGTCGACACGTCTGGGTCGCACGTGTATGGAGTCCTTTGTGACGAGGGTGGTTGGTACACCCAGGAGGGCCTCAATTTGCGACATTGTCTTCTTCCCAAAGTACCGGGTGATTGTTTCCTCGGAGGCCTCGCCGACACCGGGAGATGCATTGCGGAATGTGAGAATGTTTCCCCCATTTCGATTGTCACTCGGATAGACAAGGGGTGGCAGCAGGAGGCCTCCACGGGCAAGAATGGGCACAGGCTCCATGTTGCTGCGAGGAGTGTAGGCCAGCCAAGCCTGATCATATCCATGAGCATTGCCGTTAGCATAGACAGCCAGTGCCATGTTGCGCTCCCAGCTGTAGTTTGCTGGCCGGGAATGGACGGAGTTGAACATATAGGAGAGCCCACCAACCAAGGTTAGGCACGACAACTCCCGACGGCACACCTTGGGTGTACTGGCAATATAACGGGCTATGAGACTAATCCCAAGTGGTCGAGTCAACCTCCACTGCCTGAGAACTGTCAACAAATCTTCACAAACATGTTGTTGTTACTTACCAGCAGACTGTCGTTGGCAACACATACACATAGTTACAGAGGTCCTCGGGACTGAATGTGCGGCGGTATACTCTTGCTGCATGCTCGTACGGGATCCTAACTTCGACCCGGAGAAGGGATTGCATTTTCGCAATTGCCGCATCGAGGCAGGCATTGTAAACCTGGCGGAGCGTTTCTGGTGGGTAGCTGCCATCCTCCAACTTTAGAAACTCAAGGCCATTGGTGTGGAGAGTGCGGTGTGTGCCAGTGCTGGATGCATTGTATGCATAAAATTTGTCGCTGGTATATACCTGGGCTTTGGATATCTGCTGGGCAATTAATTGATCGTATAATATGAACAGCGGATGTACTGACCTCGTGATCACCCACAGGGTCCCGGAAGGACATGTCTGCCCCCGCCACCTTTTGTAGACAACACCACGGGTTGATTGTGTACTTGCCGGTCTCAAGATCCTCAGCCTCGACATCAAAGATAGCCGATACAATGTTCATGTGGGAATGACCTTCACTACGCGGCAGGATAGTCCAGTTCCGGCTTTCATGACGAATTTCGATCCCCATGTCAACGAAGATGTGGGAGTGTGTCTTCCTAACGTCTCGGAGGAAATGGTCGACCATTGCCACGGTTGTGTCATAGTTGTCCCTGTGCCTTGTTGTGTCTTTGGTGCCTCTCATCTGGAGGAAGAGATATGCTGATTTCCCCCACGGATAGTTCTCATGGAGGTCGTCCAACATGGAATGGAGAACGACATCAACACTTCTTGCGGCGAGACCTCGTGTGGACCTCGTGAGACGTTGGTGAGTGAACTGACGTGCACGGTTTGTTTCGGCTTCGAGGGTCGCTGGCCATGTCGTGACGATGTCCGGCCGATGTTCTTCGACGGCATTGCGCATGATATCGTAAAAAGTCTTGCGTATGGTCTGCATGTCCTCATCCTGCACTCCCGGCAGCATCATGTACATATTGTGACGACCGGAAGGCCCACACTCTGCGAACAGCACCGCGGCATCCTTGCCAGGGTCCACCCTCCGTTGCTGCTCTCCTTCAACCTCTGCCTGAATGGGGTCAGACATGAAAGGAAGTGTAGCGGACTTCTCACCATAAAATTGACGTTGACATTGAGACGCCCAAGGCACGGGTAAAAGATGGGCACCATGAGGGGCGACAGGTCGTCACGCCATGGATTAACATCTGCAAACACCAAAACCGAGTCGATGTCACGTTCCACAATACAGTCGCGCAGTTTAGCCAATTGATTTTCCGCAGGGTTGACCTTGATGTTGTACTGACGGGTGGGGGTCGTTCCACAGAGAGCAAGGTCGATATAATCACGGACGGCAGCCTTGTCGAGGCGATCGAACGGGGACCACACTGTGTCTGGTGCTGTCGCTATCCGTCCCTGCTTCCGACCGAGAAGCTCGACCAGCGCGAGGAGATCAATATCTCGACGCTCAGGGACGGGGTTGACGACCTCGATAACACTGTCGGTGTCGCTGGCAGCATCTGAGGCATCACTCATCGTCGGGACGTACGGCGCGACGGCGGTAGGCGGGTCGTGGGAAGGGATCCCGGAGGTAGGAAGCAAAGAAGCACGGGCGATCAGATCAGACTGAATGACAGCGGCCCGATTCGTCCGATACCAATTTTATCGTACGCTAAGTCAATGAATTTACAATCATTGAACGGCCTTCCATCGCTCCGTGTGCATGGTTTCTATTCCAGCGTGGCCTGCGGTTCCCGATGACCAATGCTGAGCCCGATCCACCTGCGCGGCGCAGGCGCAGTGCGAGGCGAGCATTTCGTCAATGTGCTCGTCGATCGGTTGGCGGTTTCCGCCTGTGTTCCGCAGGCGGGTAAGCACGGACCGTGCATGAAGTTCGTTGAAGCCCCAGTGTATGATCCGCGCCGGTCGCCTCCGCAGAGGAGTGCAGCTGACGGAGGATCACTTCGCCGCTCCTCTCGTCTGCGCAGCGCAGGCGGGTGAGATGGCAGTCTCCCCCGACGCCATCACCGAGTGAGTGCCTCCCACGATCCGCCTGCGTTGCGCAGGCGGTGGTGGACGTGATCTGTCACCGTCACCGCTGCCGTCATGCCGCTGACTTTCCGCCTGCGCTGCGCAGGCGCCCGGGGACGGGACTGATGTGTGACCGCACTGACACTTCCATTCCGCTGCCAGGGCCGCCTGCGCAGCGCAGGCGGCCCAGGTGGAGTCCGTCGACATCAGGGACAGTCACATCTGCACTGATCCGACAGATATATCCGTACAAGTGCATTGTTGTTCTGTCCGTAGCATACTATCAGTAATTCATTCTGCTGTACTATAAGACAATCATATAAACGTGACCAAGGCTGACATTACATTGAGTGGGAATCAAATCATGCTATCAGTGCTATACTTGACATTGCATTCAATAACAAGCCGGTACTACTAACTTGATTTGTAAAATAATTAAACTACCGGAGCTATACTGGGTGTTCTTTATAATCTATGGTATAATAAATAGATTATAACTGGCAAATACAATAGATTATGACCAGCTGATACGCTTTACTGGGCCAGTTATTTAAAATTGCTCTTAGACACAAAAAACCCTTGGATAGCTTATTTACTTTGCAAAATACTCAATACAACATTACTAAACATGTTTACAATATTTGTACTTAACTGTAGTTTGTTCCCAAACAGTTAATTGGGCAGCCGGTCTGTTAACCGTACAGCGGTCAATAACATTGAAGTGCATGTGTATGAATTGGAATGACTTCAAAAATGTAATTACTGTACAGCATACTCCAAACCCCAGCATTGCAGAATCTCTTCATTTAACAATCTGAGCTAACCTTTTATTGTCACTTGGACAGCGCGCAGTCAGACAGCAGATGGTGTCGCAACATTAAGACAATGGTCTGTACACCACTAGATGAGCTTAAGGAACAGATGAACTTCACCAAAGACCAGTTAAATAGCAGTTAACACACTCAAGTTAACATTAAGTCTTGAAATTTACACATCAGAAAGATGTATAGGTGGTCTTTCATATGTAAATTGCAAAAGTAATAGTGCGGCCATCAAAGCCATGTACTAGACAAACAGTGCCAATATATAATCACGAATGTCATCGAAAAAGGCTCCCAAGAACCTTGCCAAATCCTATTCCGCATCTTACTCTATAACTCGTTCAAGCTTATAGAGACTTGGGAGGCGTTCAAGGGGTTGCTAAGTTTACCGTCCCTGTACCATTTTAATAGCTTACGGTCCGAGCCCACTATCCTTATACTATCTTACGTTCCAAGCTTGCCGTCCTTATAATACCTTACCGTCTAAGTTTACCGTCCTTGAACCATATTAATAGCTTACAGTCCAAGCTTACCATCCTTATACTATCTTACGGTCCAAGCTTACCATCCTTATCTTACAGTCCGAGCTTACTATCCTTATACTATCTTACGGTCTAAGCTTACCATACTTATAATACCTCACCGTCTAAGTTTACCGTCCTTGTATTTGAATACCTTATGGTCCAAGCTTACTGTACTTATAATACCTTACTGTCTAAGTTTACGGTCCTTGTACTATTTTTATAGCTTACAGTCCGAGCTTACTATCCTTACACTATCTTCCGGTCAGAGTTTACCATACTAGTAAGTTTACTGTTCTTATAATATCTTACTATTTAAGTTTACCGTTTTTGTATTTTAATACCTTATGGTCTGAGCTTACTGTTCTTATACTATCTTACGGTCTACATTTACTGCCTTACTCTGTTTTCATAATACCACATGGGGTGGCCACTCTACAGTTCTGACAGGACCGTACCCCGGATGGTCGGCAAAGGACCAAAGCAGGTGTTTAAGATTAAAAAAGGCAAAACTGAGGCACTATCAGACGGAACGGCCAGTGTGGTGTTGTTGACTGGGAAGGATTGGAAGGATTAAACAGTCCTAGTAGGACCAGGTCGGAGATGGACGGGGAAGGCCCAAAGCGCAATACGGACCAAGGAGTAACCAGAGAGATAAGTGTAGCGTTGGAATATGCTCAGAATGAGATAAAGCGCCGGGCAATGACTCGCCAAGTTGGTTGTCAGAACTTTGGACTGAAGCCGGCATACACTTGTCGGGATGTGTGCAGCATTGGGAGGTGCATAGAGCAAATGCGAGTATATAGTGAAAGGACGAGTGTTCGCAGCGAAGCCAAATCAAGCTGGTATAAATGTAACACTGGCCAGCAACTTTATGAGTCATTCAGCCCGCTAAACAGTTAACCTTTGGCTAAGGCTGCCACTGGTACGGTGAAGTATGGCCCGAGCTCTACTGTTTTATGTCAAGTAAAAATCATCTAAAGCAGTCTAACCTGCGACGGTCAAGCTATATACAAGAGTAATTAAGCAGTTAAGGTAAAGGTTAATGCAATTTAACTAACTAGTAATACAAACTAATAAAGGTAAGACAGCTAGTAAAGCAAGTCAAGCTGATTAGTTCAAACAGCTAGTGAGCAAAGTAAGATGCACTTAGACAAGCTAGGTGAGTTAGTTAACAAGGTTAGCTACTAGTAAAAGACTAAGTAAAGGCGTAAAGACAGGGAGTAAGTCAAGTTTGAAGGTGGTAGTTTCAAGCTAGTACAGCAAGGCAAGACAGCTAGTTCACAGCTAATCAAAGGTAAGTAGGTGAGTTAGTAAACTCAGTGTTAGTAGAAACAATTGGTGAGTGCTACAAATATTAGAAAGACTTAGTTAACAAGTTAGTTAAATTGTAGACAGGTAATAAGACAAGCTAGCAAGCAAAGGTAAGTGCCGTTAGTCAGTAGAGTAGAGTCGGATAGGAGTGTGCTTGGAGTCGGGGGGAGCACGCTCGGGGCTGGCGCAGGTGCAATGGGGTAGCGGAGCATGCTGGGAGTGTGACGGAGCGTGCTCGGTGAGTTTAAGGTTATGATTAAAGTTTTCAATATCTTTTATTT
>KN880801.1:0-19499 GCA_000934385.1 Cylindrobasidium torrendii FP15055 ss-10
TACTGTATATGAATGTTCACCCGACACCGTCACGCATCACGGAGGGCCGGTGTCGTGTCCTAAAGTAACGGTGTCACGGTCTAATTTGTCGATGGGTGTCCTTTCGGATATCGTGACATCCAAAAAATCGAATAAAATTGCAAAAAATTCGAAAAAATTGCGAAAAATTCGAAGAAATCTAGTACGATAGAACACAGGCTAAGCACAGGTAGGTAAAAGTTGGCCATCCTGATCATATGCCATAAGATCCTCTTCATTTGTGCTGACCGCCCCGACCCCCCCATCAAAGCTCACGGCCTCTCGATGCGAAAGATACTCAGTTGTCTCCATGAATTCCGCCTCGAGCTCAACACCTAGTGCTGCCTGCACAATCGCATGCAGCGGCACATCAACATCATCCAGCGTGTCATCCAGCTGCGACAGTTCCTCTGTGACAAGAGCGCGGTCGGGACTGCCGTCTACAGGGTCTTCGGGTAGCTCATCTAAATGGACAACACCAACACGCTGGAAGATTTCATTGTGGAGTTCCTGGTGAGTCCGAAGATACTGCGCGAGGAGCTTTTGAGTATCAGGGCTTGTCAGGCAATCACCGGAAAGGTTGAGACCCTTTGCCGAACATTTCTGCCATGCCTACACGCAAATCAATATCATGAATGATTTGAAAGACAAGGAAAAACCGACCTTCTTCACCAGTAAACGCCCTGGGTTTGTTTGCATGAATTCATACACCTTAACTAAGCCGCGCACTGACGCATCTCGGAGCTCCCCAATTCCGCTTGGCACTCTGAAGTCCTCAGGATGTACACCTTGCGCAACCTGCTTGCGCTGTTCTTCCATCATGAATCTGAAGAGCTCTTGCTTGAGTTGATGCTTGATGACCCGCTGGAGGCCAACGTCGGCTGGCTGGAAGACACCGGTGCAATTAGCAGGTATATAGATCAGAATAATTTCCGGATGGTCATTGAAAATGAATGCCCTGAATTTCTTGCTAAGATGAACGGGGTATGCATCGATGAGGAGAATGGCCGGGTGATCACGAGCAATTGTCGGATCAGCAGCGAGAACGGCATCTCTCCAGGGAACCACGATGTTCTCCACGTACTCTTTCATAGTCTTCAGCGTGCTAAAATGACTACGCTTGCTCGTCTCGGATTTCGCAAACGTGAAGTCAAATCCGTAAGCCTTCGCCTCTTGCATTCTGGCCGCCGACTCGCTGGGTAACGACCTAGCCGACTGTCCGCCCCAGACGCTCTGGAACGGTAGAAAGTCGCCATCTGCAGTGCTGGATACGCAAATGGTGAACGCCCGCTTTTCATCTTTTGCCTGGACATCGACCTGGCGGGATCCGGCCTCTTCGAGGGTAGAGGATGCATTTGGGAGGAGAAAGACCCCTTGCTGGTCCATATTGATGACGAGCTACATGTCGGTGAGAGATGTTCAGGGCCAGGAGGAATGTCTGACCTTTCTACAGCCACCCTGCCACTTCATGACATATACCAGGCGGAAAATTGTGGCCTCGCATTGGTCTTCCCAGTCGCCTGGAGTATGTGCAGCAGCCCTTGTCCCCTTTCGTATCGCCCAGTTCAAGTTCGACTCCAAGAACTGTCGTGTGAATCTCTCCGAGCATTGGAATCGAGCCGTCAAGATTTCTGGTGCACGGACTTCAATAATGGCAAGCATTGTCGCACGCGCAAGCGGAGGGAGGATAGGAATTTTGCTGGCCCGGTACGATTTCAGAATACGAAGGATCTCTGTCTTGACCTCAGGATATGCATCCAGCACGCCCGCACGCCCACTCCCATTCACCGCCTGTCCCTTCTTCACATTTGCCAATGTCTGCTCGGTCCACTCCTTCTGTCCCCGCTTGATCCACTTGTGGATGCGGCCCTTGTCAAGATGGGGGAATAGCGCACGCGAGACAGGGTTGTCCTTCAAGATTTTCGCAGCTTTTGCTGAGCTCCAGTCCGCCTGGATCACCGCCGCTACAATCCAACCCCATAGCAAAGGGTGATAGTAGTTCGTGTACTTCGCTTGGCCCTGGACCGCACCACCATTTTTTCCATTTCGCCGTGTTCGCCAGTCACTCCCTGGGCGCGAGACAGTTGCGACATCGAGTGCCAGTTCAGCGACGGCACGTTTGGTTGCGGCCTCGGCCTGTGCGCCATGACGCAGCGCATCATTGACCGATACCACCTCATCCTCGGCTTCCGCTCTCCGTTCACGGTCGCGCTGGCGTTTCCTTCGCTGGCGCTCGGTGGCCTGTGCACGTTCCTTCTCGATTCTTGCCTGCTTGCGGTCCGCCTGCGCACTCAATTCATCATCACGGCGGTCTGCAATTAAGCTGTATTCCTTCTGCAGTCGCGCGCGCTTATCCTCTTCTGACTCGGGTTGACGCCAGGCGCCCAAGGTCATTTGGCGGGTCGATGCGAGCCCAAGTTTGGGTAGCGGAGCGGGTTTGAAGCGAGGCAGGAGTGGCGGCATCTGTGGTAGAGGAACAGAGGATGGGGATGGAATTCCAAGCATGTTGTTGTCACTATTGATGACAACAGGCGCTATAGGGTCGGTGTCGTCCAGGATAATGGGTTCTGTCTCCGTGCCGCGAGTAGAGAGAGAAGGAATTAGTGGATGTTCAGAGTTGTCATCCAAATCAAGGATAATCCGCCGACTCTTGTTTGGAGCCTGCGTGATATCAGGAGCGGCATCGTCGCCAGTCTCTGCCTTCCGCTTAACCAGCTTCCTTGCCCCAGCGTTCTTGGCAGCGGTGACCAGCCGTGTGAGCCAAGTCTCGCTAAAGGCCTCCTGCTCCAACGGGGACATTTTCTTTAAGTGCTGCTTGATGATCCGAATGAGCTCTTCAAGACCGTCGCCGCGTTCCATGAGCACAATGTCGGGATTTGTCCATGTCTTGAAGGTGATTTCGAGAGCGTGTCCAAGAGCAGCAAAGGAACCGCCCTCTTCGAGCCGTTCTGCATTGATGGAGATTGAATAAGCATCTGGATTGTCGGGAAGCGTAGAAGGAAGCCCGTGAAAAAGGTCACGTAAGTAATCAATACGCCCGATGAGCTGCTGAGGCGGGCCATTTGAGGGCCGAGGAGGTTTTGTCGAGCGCCCTTTTGGCATTGTGGTTGTATGGGATAGAAAATTTAAGCTTTCTACTGGTGTGACTACGTAGTACAAACTTTGTTTATCACCGCCACAGTGTCCATTTAAGGACACTGTCACGCATCACAAAGCCCTGGTGTCCTTTGGCGCGGTCGGACCCGGGTGTCACGGTCACCCCTCGGTGTCGGGTGAACATTCATATACAGTACACAATGTCTTTGGATTTCGACAGACTATTGGTGCCTATGCTTTGCTACTAATCTATCCCATCACCACTTCCAGCGCGGAATAATCCGTATACCCTTTCCCCGTCGCATCCCCAAACGTATAGAACGTGTGCCGGTCGTACGCGTTGAACGGCTTGTTTTCCTCCAACCTTTTCGGAAGGTCCGGCTACAACAGAGATGATCAATATATCCCTTACAACATACACACCAGATGTAAAAAAACGCACGTTGGACAAGAACCAGCGTCCAAAGGCGACAATGTCGCCCTTCTCTTCGGCAGTCTTTAGCCCACTCTCCCGGTTGTATCCACCGCATGCAATGAATGGCAGTGGAGCCCAAATCTCACGCAGGAAGTCGTTCGCGTCAAGCGGAGCGTCCGGGACATCTTCCATCGCATCGAAACGCGCCTCAATAGCGTGCAGAAAGGCGATGTTGCGTTTCTTCAGCTCCTGCGCAAGATAGGCAAACTGAGGCTTAGGGTCTTGCATGCCCATACCTAGACATATTCAGGACGCGAGGAAATATGAGACGAGTGGACACACCGTAGCCGTTCTTTGCCCAGGGCCCAACACGATAGCCAACACGGTCGGCGCCAATGCTCTTGATGACACGGTCGACCACCTCCAACGGGAACCGCGCACGATTCTCGATGCTGCCTCCATAGTTGTCCTCACGGTGGTTGCTGGTATCTTGCGTGAAGCAGTCAAGCAAGAAACCATTCGCTCCATGGATCTCAACACCTAGTCGTCGAACGTCAACTCAACTCCCGACAATCCCCAGACATGGCTCACCGTCGAACCCAGCCTTGAAGACAGCGTTCTCCGCCGCAACAGCGTATTGTTCAATCAACTCGGCTAGATCCTCTTTCGTGGCCTCGCGCGGGAAAGGCGACTTCTCGTCCTTCGGAATAGCAGACGCGCTGAAGATATCCGGTGTGGGCCCACCGGGCATGACCATAGCCTGTCTCCCAATAACAACCAGCTGGAGGAAGATAAAGCTTCCTTTGGCATGCACAGCATCGACGACCTACACCATCCATCAGAACATGTCGCAGTAAGATAAAGAGTCTGGCGCATCGCACCTCCTTCCATGCAGCAATCTGCTCGTCGCTATAAATTCCTGGACAGAAAGGCAGACCACCAGCTTTCTCTGAAATAATGGTAGACTCCGTGATGAGCAGTGTTCCCGGTGTGCTAGCACGCTGGCCGTAATACGTCGCGACGAGCGGAATGAGAGGGGCTGCAGAAACTGGGTTCGTGCGCAGGCGGGTCATTGGCGCCAGGACGACTCGAGTCGACAGACGAAGCTTTCCGACTTGGATCGGCGTGAAGAGAGTTGGGGTGGAAGTCATCTTGCTGTTCTTGATTTCGCTTGATAATGAAGAGATATGTTCCAAGCAAGGTCTTTGCATATGGCTTATATACCCACAATAACCGTGCTACCGACTGCTTAAAACTTTCCGACGGCCTTATTAAGCCTGTACCTCCATCGGAGTTGATCCCGGCAGCACGGTTGATCGATTTGGAAGGATTATTAATCACAAAGGAAATAGGTGATCGTGCACTCTCATCCTGTTCTGCGCAAATGATTTTAACGTCGAGGCCTTGGTGGGTCCACTCATGACGTATCACCGCCTGGAAGCCACACAAAAATGATTTCCGCGCCTCCTGCTGGCGTAAAAATTTACATCAAACTTTTGTAATACTGCACAAGGCCGCTACGAGTCCTCCCATATCCTACAATCATGCAAAATATTCTACAAGTGTATGAAGTAACCATTTTATCATACAACACACGATGTCCCAAAGAAAAGTCAGAAGTCAGAAAGAGTCAGTACATGTACACTGCTTTATCAGATAACTTTTGTCGTTTATACAGAGTCGTCGGGATCGACTGCAGTGTCGTCCGATCCCGAATGTTGTAATGCGCCCTTGCCATAACCGTCTCCGGGCCATGTATGCACCGTAGTTGACTGTGGACACACCATGCTCAACTAAGACGGTTCAAAGATGCCGATTCATAACACAGCAAAACTCACCACTTGGATTCCATCCGCAGACGCTGCTGGCTTGAGCGATTGCACCTGGGGCGTACCATTGGAACGCTGGGTTGACCGCGTTGATCTTCCGAAATGGATGTTCAAGTCGAAAGTGTCGTTTTGGGCGGGCTTGCCCCGGATTGTCTGACGATGGAGAAGTCTAGGCAAGAGATTGGAATCAGTCAATAAACACACGAAGGGTACGAGATGGACATACGTCGCAAGAACGTTGATGGCGTACACTATACAATGATGAGCGGCCGAAATCGACTAAAAGCGATGATGACCTACGTTGTCCAGTAGGCAGAAGGGGGACCATGCTGAAGAGATCTGATCAACCCGACCATCTTCTAGGCGATAAGTTTCACTTACAATATAAAGGTGGCTGGCTGCCAAACGAACTACAAGAGAGCATATGTCAGTGGTGCCACAAAGCAAAATCTAGCGAAACCGACCAGAGCAAGGGTCAGAAGCGAAAGCACAGTGGTGATAACGCCACGGTGGACGGCGTACACTATAAGCTTTGTGATAATCGTGTCGGTCGTCTTGATTCCGGAGCGGCTATGGTGGAGAAGAATGCAGAGGACGACTGTGATATATACATCGGCGGCAGAAGAAAACACCTGCTCCAGGATGACCGTCGACTGGAAGGTTGTCAGTGAATACAAAACTCAATAGAGAACCAAGGATGGACCTCCGTTTCTCCCAGACGGCTGTAGGCGCCAACAAGCGCAGATCGCGCTGTCTGAACGGTGGCAGACACTGCAAAAAGCGAGTTCGGCATCAGGGACACAGAGTACTATGTGCGCGCGCGTGGACTGATTTACGAACCGAATTGGACGACGGCAAAAATGAGCTAGGAAAGTCTCAGATGGCGATGAAGCGAGTTGGAATATTCATGCATACCGCAGGTGATGTTATCCAGATATTTCCATGAGAGACTGGCAATGCGCGTTAGTCGGCCGCGTCGAGATAAACTCTGAAGACTAACTGATCCAGATCTGTAGCGCGAAATAGCTACGTCGACATTAGCTTTATGGTTATGAAGAAGGCCGACTATTCGTTACCATTGAGCTATAAATCCCAAGATGAACTGGAATGATGTGTGAGTATTGCCACCGAATTTGAAGTCGACGGGCATACAATGCAGTAGAATTCGACGAGGGATAGTCTGAGAAGGATCGTCAGATTGGGAACACGAAATCGAAGAGAGTCGTACGGCTGCATCTTGTCCAAGAGTTGAGGAAAGCCGAAGAGTTCAATGAGGTCGATGTATGCCCATGCGAAGATCGAGGCCGCGTCGAGGGTAACAAAGAGTCTGTGGGGAAGATGAGAAGGACGGTGCAAGAGTTATCTCGACCGGAGCTTACAATAAGATTGTGACCTAGGATGGACGTTAGACCTAGCGTGCGCAGTCCGAAGAGAGACGACATACCACGACCTTGACGCGCATTCTGTCTTTGGGAAAGGTTCGGAAGTACATGCCACCAAGGATCTGGATGGAGATGTTAGAGATGAATATTGGAGGAAGACGCAGAGAGGACGGCATACCATTGCTACCCCATAGAAACTGAGGACATAAATGAGGCGTCAGCACTGTCGACAGCGATCTCGACAGCGAACCCACATCAAGGTGAACAAGAGTGCCAACATGAGCATGCCATACGTATTCGTAAGAGGGGACGACATTTTTGAGAGACCCAGGGAGCAAAGGGAAGGGGGGGAAGCAAGTCGTTGGACGGTTCTTTGGGTCTAACCATTATATATTATTTTTTCTTCTGGCTGTCCCATCTGCTTACACCGCCAGGGGACAGCAGTTCTCGCAGGAGATCCTGTCCAATATAGCGGGCCCGGCGATGGCATCTGCGTGCTAACGAATCGCGGTGGCTCCGAATTCCACCTTAATCGACAGCAACGCCACGCCACAACGCCGCCCTTGAAGCGACGATCTTGGAATCTGCGAGCAGCGTGCCCTGCAAAGAGAAAAAAAGCAGACTTGATATCAACGTGCTCAGTCCAATTTCAAAGGCGAGCACATTAATTATCGTTATCCTACCTGTGTGTCCAATCGTCCAGGCCTACGCCCAGCCAACGCCTATTTCCAAGTTACGTACGGCCGAGTCCAATGACAGGCTGAAGCCGTGCCTTTTCTGTCATTGTGACCAACAAAGAAGCCCATTGTGCACATGCTATATAAGGTTATTTTCCTTCTTAGGTCCGGGGGACAACTTCCCAGTGGCGGGTTTGGGGTACGACTCACCTTGCACCTTGTACCCATCGCCGCAGCCACCGTGCAGCCACCTGAACTATGTAGGCCACACACACTGCCCAGAAATACCTAGCCGTGTAGGCCGTCTTCAAGGCTTCCGACAACGGGGACACATCTCCCCCAAGCTACATACTAGTAGGCTGTCCGATTATACTTGAGCCAGGAAATGGGCTTACTTGGCCCTTGAAAGACATGGATGCGTATATTGTACAGTGCTTGAGAATGTGTACTAGTAGGGTATCCTATTCTATTAGAGCGTCAGTTCGCAAGTATCCAACCACCCAAGAACAATTCTTAGCCAAACCCGAACGTGCACACTATGGCACTATTCCGGCGACGCCTGCACACGCTCGACCTTGAGACGAAACCTCTCATAAAACCCTCGCACCACCGGCTTCCACCCGCCTGTCGCCGCCATCGCCTGCAGCAAACACAGCTCTCGGAATGCCACCTGGAACGCAAAGTCCTTGTTCTTCGCAGCAGCGAGAGACGCCAACAACGGCGACACCTCGTTCTTCCGTACAAATCCAAGCTTGCTACTGTCGAACGCCCAAAAGCGTTTCCTCGCGTGCGATATCCTTTCCTGATACGTCGCAGAAGAGCCTATCGTAGAGGTATACTCCAGGTATACTTCCGCAACGTGCGCCATGAGCATGTCGCGGTCCTTGTCGGCAGACACTCGGGACTCCTTCGACGTGACGCTTTGTCGCAGGAGCTTGAGAGGTGCCTCGAATGCCGGAAGGTCGTCACGGTCAGCGTCGCCTAAAACCTTGTCGAATTGCTTCTGCGCCTCCTTGCCCGCCTTCTTCGTCGCTGAGTTGATCACATCCATAATAAAGGGCGGCATATCCTTGCTACGGACGGCGTATTTCTTGTCGTTCACCGTGTATCCGCCGCTCTTGTCCTTCTTCTTGTCTCGAAGATCCCAGGGGACGTACTTCCACTGAACGTGGTCGGCGGCCAGATGTTTCTTGAGCACGTTACCATCCAAAGTTTCGCCAGTTTTATTCGAGTCCATGACACGGGCGAACCTGGTGTTGGTAAGAAGGTGCTCCCTCTAAAGGAAAAGAACCTACAGATGCGCAAGCAGGATGGTGTCAGGGTGGTCGTATCCACAAGTATAGACCAGGAACGAGTGCCAGTTGCTTATTTTCCCAACCTCCGAGAAAGTCTCGACGGAGGCAAGAAGGTGTCGCTGAATGGCCTGAATCTTCTTTTCATTATCGTCCTTGCAGTCACGATCCAATGCCCTCATGAACTGCCCAACATTGGTCTTCTCCTTCTTCAGGGCTTTCTCCACAGCGGGCGGAGGGTTCACAAAATTGGGGTCGGCATTTTGGAAATTGTCAATGATTTGAGGCTCCCAGAAGACGCTGCATCGGTCGCCGTCGTAATCACCTAGTCAAAAAGCTTGGTCAGCACACGAACAATGGGCGAGAAGATCGAGTACTTACCTCCCGCCAACCAGTCAAGCATACGCCGATTCCCTTTCACTGAACAAATGATGACATCGACCATGTCCGCAAGCTTGTCGTGATACACAGCGTTCAACTGCAGGTTTATCAAAATGGATGCGATATGCATGAGACACAAGTCCAACCTTGCGCGCGTCGGTTGGCAGCTTACATGGGTTCCTAGTCATCTTGGCCAATAAGCAAGGGGATCTGCGAGGAATATGCCCCAACACGTACTACTACGGGGCCTCGGACACAGTTGGTGAAAAATCCATCAGGAGTAGGGAAACATCGCGTCGAACTCGTGACCATAATCTCGTCTTCCTCGAGCACATTGAAGGGATCTGCAGCGGTTCAGTATACACCTTTGGTATGTCTCGCAGATTAGTAAGTACCTGGCACAACGTATCCAATGCAGCTATGCCGTGCGGGAAAGCGCTGGCTCTTTTGTAGTCCCTCGACGATCTTTTCGGCGACCTTTTTTGTCTTTTGGCGCGCGAACTTGCAGTTGACCAGACTGATCCCAGCATCCAACAGCTCGCACACAGTCTCGCCTATCGACGACGGGCACCCAGAAAGATCATCAATGGGGTTGAAGTCCTCGTCCTCTTCCTCATTTTGCTGGCGTCCCTTCCGCTCACGAAACCCAGCACTACGGATTTGGCGAATTGCGGCAATACCTTGAGAGTCGTAGATGGCCTTGTAAATTCGGAACAAGCTGTCCTCGTCATCCTTGAGGTCGGTGAATATCTGCATGCATTCCTTGACACTCTCGGTGGCAAGGTCAATGAAATACTGATCCGGGACACCGTTGCTCCAAAGGTTGATGATAACTTCAGAGGACAAGCTAGCTGGGACACGAAGCTCGGCGTAGTTGCAGACGTCCGTAGACAAATGAAGAGGATCAAGATTCCTCAGCGAAGGAAACTTGATCTTCTTCTGCGAGTTGCGGATGCAGACCATGGGCTCTCCGCCAGCAGCAGGAGATTTCGACCAGTCTCTAAGTGCAGGGTGTTTCGCGACAGGACTTTTGTACCAATCGTCGGCGCGAACGAGCGTCAACATGCCCTGCTTATAGTGAGAACACTGTTCCAACTTTCTACATTATTGACGCAGAGCTCACCTTGCTGCCCCATAAACGAAATTGCAAGGCGCTTGGGAAGCCGTTGGAATTGGGAGGAAGTAGTGAATGGAAGGCCCAGTTTGCAGTTCCACATCCATCCGTCATGTTTTCCCTGCCAGAGACTGAGCATGTGAGATTGAAGCAGGATTAGTGGAGAGCGACTCACAGACATCGTTCTGAGGGAATATGTTGTCCTGTTTGAGGCGAGGGCCAGGGGTCGAAGTAGAGATAAACAATGCTAGTCGCGAAGCCCATTTTCCTATGTACTAAAGGGAGGTCAGTGAGGCAGTGAGGTAATGAGGTAGTCGACGCACTTGGTCCTTGTTCTCTTCTAGGTTGTTCAGAAAGCTGACAAACCCCAGGAAATCATATAGGACGCCTCGGGGTCCAGTGGAGGGTTCCGTGCAAATATCCGTATCTCGTTCATACCGCTCGCTAAGGCAGACGAATATAACGTGACAACTTTTTGTCCCTCTCTTAGCACATAATGCTCGGAAAACGTGCTGGCCAATAACCACGGGTCGTCGAAGGAAGTTCAGCGTTGTTGTTGATGTATCCTCAGCCTCGATGCGCAGGAAATTCCACGATCCGAAGCGACGCTTGAGCGCAGATGATGAATCTAGTTTGGCCGGCTTCAGATGAAGCTTTCCACCCTTCAAGACCCCTCGCAAGTTTACTCGACCACCGTACCATTGGCCATCACCGAGTCCAGCAAACGGATTGTCTGCGAGAGCTGTGACTTCCTTGTCGAGTTCCTGCCAGACTCGTGGCTAAGGTGGAGAATGAGCTTCAAAGCTGGGAGAGTAAACGGGACATGGCGTACGTCTGTAGCCTGAAAACCTCGCATGGATTCTTTGACATCGTCTTTGAGATCACCTTTGAGCAGTGCGGAAAGTTGCGTTAGGGCTTCGTGGTTTGTCGTTGAAGCGCATAGCTTGGGTCTCAAATATCGAAGTTGGTCCTCGGTCAGATGTTTGCCGTCCCAAAGTCTTGCGAGTTCGAATGTAAGTCCGAAGGGAAGAGAGGCGGAGTCGAAGGGCTTTGGCTATCGAGGCAAACCTTCAATCAACGTTTCTTTGACGGGAGCAGACGCAAGCTTACCAGCATGAGTACAGCTTTCACTTGGGTGTGTTGAAGCGGATGCACGGCGCCTGAAACGTCAAGGTCGGCCGACGTGGGTGCGCCCTCGTTGTTTGTCTTGAGTCGCTTGGGCGATGGCGCGACGACCGTTGTCGAGGATAGATAGTCAGAGCCGGCCTTGCGTTTCTTATTGGTATCTTCTTCGACAGGTTGTGCTAATGGAGTATGAGATTGACATTAGCCTATAGTTAAGCGCCTACTGGGTGGTTCGACCGATGATTTCGCGCCAATGGCGTCCATGACCGCGTTCAACTCGTCGTCGTCCACTTGTGAGAACAGGTTTGTTCCCTGTTTCTGTGTAAGCAGGCTTGGCTTGCGGTATAGTGTTACTATACCTGACTGGCTGCATCCACGTCCTCCTCTTCCAATAAGTCCTATAGTAAGCGATTAGTCCCGCCAAATACGAGCGAACGTGATGTATGGCGTACAGGTTCAGGCTCTGTCGCAGACATCGCAGCTCAGCCTTGGATAACTCGCAATGGCCAGTTGTGTAACATCCGGCGTACGCCAGTTCACTTTTATGTGATTGCTTGAATTCCAACTTTCAGAGCGCTTGCAGCGTCCCCGGCTTTGAATGTCTGTGATGGTGGTGGTTTTAGTGCAACGTTAACGGATCAAGGTACGGATCAAGCAAGCAAAGTATTGTCAAATTGCTGGAAAATATTTATGCTCATGCAAGATGGAAAAACTCGGGAATAGGACTTTCGAGTTTTCCTTCCCAATCTCCGAATTTCTCTGTTTCACGCAAGCAAGCACAAAGCGAGGATCGCCGCGGACGCAAAAAGTACCGCACGTGATCGTGTCAGAATAGCCGTCTCTCAGTTCTGACGCTCACCGTCACCATCCTCCGATGCGCACTTCCGACGAGCCTAGAAACGCCCACTCTGTCTTGGACTTGCGGACGCATTGGTCCAGATCGCAATCTCTAGCCAGCATTTCTGAAGTCGAGGAGACGCCAATCTCAGACCACGACCTGCCGCCGTCCTCGCCGAGCACTCAACCTTCGTCGGACGCTCTTTATCTGCTTTCATCCGTGGCTACTACACCTGAGGTTATTACCGACGACGAAGCAGATGGGTATCCTGACCCCGAAAAATTCCATTCTGCACTTTGTTCAAAACTCTCGCGCCGCACCTTGTCTGCGTCTACAAACTCGTCCGACTCCTCCAGCTTATACTTCTCTCCAAACTCAGACCTGGATACTCCTCTCATTAGTCGACTCAAGCTTAAACGCCCCCCAACCTCTTCGCCGGACAAAGAGAATGTCCACTCTGTCAAACGCCCTCGCCTAATCCTTCGAGCATCCGAAAACATTCTCAAACGAACCTGGACTTCTAGAGACGACGATGAAAATTACGACATTTCTGCGAAGAAGCACAAAGCCTCACGTCCAGCTCGCACTGCTAGTCTCCGTCGCGCCGACTCCCTTAAATCACAAACTGAACTCGCCGCTGATCTTCAAGCACAGTGTATCTCATCCGTTCCAGTCATCGCTCCGCCCCTTGACTACGCTGCCCCCAAGCCTCTAACAGCACGTTCTAGACTGAGCGCATATATACACCGCGAACGAACTTGGCGAGAGCCGTTCCACTTCGAGCGCATCCCAGGTAACGACCTTGGTGGATGGGATCAACACATTGGCATAGGTCCCCGGGTACGCAAGAGTATATTGGAATGGATCAGCCGGGTTAGCCTCGACGACAAAGATATTCAAGATGACTTCTCTGTTGCGCTTGCCGACCAACTTGAAGACCCCGAAACCCGCTTCCACGCAGGATATCTCTTCCTCGCATTTGCTTTCAAGATAAGTTGGACGTCCTGGAATGTATGGGACCTTGCCACCGCAGCCGTTGCTGTTGCATCCAAGGTGCGTCGATCTTGTGAACACGAACTTTTCTCATAGGCACTCAGTTCCACCATGACTTTCTCGAGCCTATGGTCCCTATTGTCGCTGAGGATCTCATGCGCCTCCCCCCGCAAGCTATCAGCCGCTCCGATTTGGAACACAGCCAACGCCTCCTCCTCGGTACGCTCAAATACGACATCGGTGGCACGATAACGCCGGGACGTATCCTCGACGAACTCTGGGAGGCAACTCCAGGCGCTCGGGACCTCTTTGACGAAACAGATTGGAAGGAGGTTCTCCAAGAGACCTGGCGCATGCTTCTGGTCTTGGTTGTTGAGCCAGACATACTGCAATTCCCACTGACGTTGTTGACTGTGTCAGTGGTTGTCGATGCATCGGAGACCATACTTTCGTGGCGTTGCGGCGCCGCTGATCTTGACGAGCTGGAAGGAATGGTGTACGATCTCGAGGCCTTGTTTGACATCAAGGATGTGAGCGGCCTACTTCGAGTGAACAGACGGGAATGCTAATTACCTGTCAGGCCAGTCTCGTTTCTTGTCGGAAATGGGTCAATGAGGTTATCGATGCTGCCGAGGGCAGATGATTATGCTCGAAATGCTTGCTGTTAATGTTTACTTGCTGTGCCATTGTAGAATTGTTGTTGTGTGCTTATGTATATCATGCGTTGCATGTGTTTTCTTTGCATGTTACAGCTTGGTGCGCCTTCCGGGGAATGTCATACCACTGCCATTACACTCGAGAATGCTTTACCGAAAGGCCATGTAAGAGTTTTTGTCGGTTACATTCAACAAAGCTGAGCATTACTACCGCTGCAAGTGAAGCCTTTGGGTGTGCAGTGACAGTATTTCGGATCTATTCATACAACAGGGTACAAAGGTTTGAGTACCGCTAATAACTATGGAGCAGGTGACTGCACAGGTGTAGTTGACCTCGACGCCTCCAGCTGCCTGTGCTTCATCTGCACCTGCTTTTGCTCCGCATACGCCTCAAGCACCTTCTCCCTAACCTTGACTTTGGGTGCCCGTCTTGACGTCCATAGCCTGAATTGCTCATATCCTTGCTCCAACAACAACTCGATACCCTCCACGACCGCCCATGGCGCGCCTTTGTCCCTCTTATCCTGTGCCAACGCCAGCAGCTTTGTGATCCTTCGTTCATATGCAAGTTCGATAGCGACGCCACCCAAGTCACTGAAATGTTCCTCACGTAGTCCAATGTCAATGAGACTGCCATCTGCGAGCTTCGCTGTCGACGTGGCCGGGATCGTCGAAACAATCATCGTAGGCAATGGAGAAATTTGCAAGGGAACTTCAAGTTGGTCGAGGACCGTCAAGCTCAACAACGGATCCAGCTTCGAGAATTCGTCTGCCAGAGCTTGCGCGCGCCGTCGTGTGCGGTTGTAGATGAATATGTTGACTACACCTATTTGGTGAAGGGCGTAGAGTGCTGCACGAGAGGTCCCGCCTGCGCCTAGGACAAGGGCAGTTGTTTTGGAGGTGACGACGTTCGAGGGCGCAAGTGAACGTTGGAGGCAAATTTTGATGGCACGCCAGTCAGTGTTTTCTCCCGTCAGAACCCCAGGCGCAGTCCGTATGATGGTATTGATTGCACCAATAATGCGGGCGTGTCGAGAGATGTGCTGCAGGTAAGGCATGATGTCGACCTTAAAGGGAATGGTGACGCTGGCACCGCCAAAGGTTGCTGCTTGCATAAGCTCACGGAGTTCCTCGGTTGTGTCGGTCTCCTTGAGCTCATATGTATGGGGCAGGCCCAGCGTTTTGAAAGCGGTATTGTGGATCATTGGAGACATGGAGTGGGAAATGGGGTTTCCGAAGAGGTAGAATTTCATAGGTTGAAGGAGGCCAGTGAGGTAGAGGATAGATTGTGCCTCGGTGAACGATATTTGTCCTGGCGCAGCAGCTCGAGGAAGGAGAGGGTGGGATAAAGGCGACAACACTGGATTCAAAACACGCGAAATTTTGCCCTACAGAAGACATCATTATGGGTGACAGAAGGCGACGGGAGCACACACACCTCTGGACCCATGTTAATAGCAATGAATGGAACTGAGTTCCTCTCGACAGATCCTACAAACTGCCTCAAACTCATGTTATCTTCAAATGACCTTGCCAAGCTCGCTATTTTGACCACATCGGCGCCGCGCCTGACCATCCTGTCGTACAATTGACGAGTCTGGGGACTTGACCAGACGATGACGCCTTTCACGTCTTGGTGCGTTACAATTGTGCTTGCGTTGCCCTTGCGGTCCAGGATATAATGCAAGGTAGAATCAGGAAGGGACATCTCCAAATCGATATATTCGACGCCCAAGGTGAGGGCGTGGCACAGTATGTCAGCTTTGTGATTCCCACTATCAGGATATTTCCCACCATATGAGACGGAACGCAGTGTGAACAAGATGGGCAGAGTGGAATGTCGACGGAGTGTAGCAATTTGGTATGCAATAAATGTGGGGTCTTGAGAAAGTAGAAGGTCTGCGCGCACTTCCCAGAGGTCGATTCCATGAGACAATTCCTCGATGTCGGCTATGGCGTTGCGAATGTCGTCGTAGGTAAGAGCGAGGAAGTATGTGCGGCCGCCACGGGTAAGGTGTACTTTATTGCAATCGACACCATGGATGAAGCGGAGCAGACGAAAGAACTCCTCTTCGACCGGCTTGAGAGCAAGACTATTGTTTCCCTCTTCTTCAGGCGGTACGTCCACCGTCATGGAGACAAACTCAAAGGAGCAGCACTCTCGGAAATATTTCTCTCTTCGTGTCCAGGCTTCGCGCGCGGTTTCGTGTAGGAATGGTGGGAAGCGGTTGTTTGGTTTGCGGAGGAATTCAAGCACGAATTCCTTTTCTCGCAGGACGTGGATCACGGGTCCATGTTGGCGAAATTTGGCAAGCATTGCACGGTTCTCTTCGAGCTCAACGACTCCGCCGCCGCATGCAATGACCTTGCCAGTGTGATGAACGCGTAGAATGTCGTGTATAATTTGAGATTCCAGTGCCCGAAATGCCTCCCAGCCGTGTGTCGCAATGTAATCCGAGATTGACATCTTTTCCTGATTTTCGAGAATGCGGTCTGTGTCGAGGAGCTCCCATCCGAGCGCTTTTGCCGCGATGGTTCCCAGGGTGGTCTTGCCAACTACATGTCGAATGAGTGGGTACTGAAATCGGTCGAAGGTTACGCACCTCCGCGCATCCCAATCAATACTATGCTTGCTCTTCGCGAGTACGTCGGCGGTGGGACCGTTGAGGGCATCGGCGAGGACGCGCCCGAGGACGCGACCGACAGCATCGTCGATTTCCGGACGTGTGGACGTGACTGGAGACAATATTAGGGGGAAAGGAGGCAAATGCGGGGTAAACAAGGGCTGCCTGGCTGGGGTCATGGATCAAATCCCGAACGTTCATGACGGAAATCAGTTATTCCGGTGATAAGCGGAGCAGGGGAGGTCGTTGGACGGTCGACAAGTAGATTGGAGATGAAGGTATGTGGGCGTCTGTGGGCGTACATATCATGGTGGAGTTCAACGGAGCACCGTTTGTACACGACCTCCCATTTTAGTCAGCCATCGGCAGGTAATACATCTCAGTATACACGATCTCCATGATACTACAGCACTTTCAACTGAGTTAAGGATGCGAATGTTGTGTACAGTATAGTATACCGACATCGCAGCATACCTGTAAAATAACATTGACCTCAGTCAATTTCAAGAGATTTCAAGACGATACGTCGATCAACACTTGATCTCATCAGACCACCGCAAACTTGGCTTGCCATTCAAGTGTTCAAGCGTTTGATACTTATGCCTCTGGCTGCTGGCATAGCGTAAATAGGCTCAGTTGAATAATGTCATGATTTGTGTCGTTCTTTTCACTCTCGAAAAGAATCCATCGCTCTGACAGCATGATACCATCCCGACAGACTAGTATTTATCCCTATATAAAAATCCATGCATGTCAAGTCCTTGTTAAGAGTCGCAACAGATGTCTCTGTTACTTTGGGCAGTTGGCATCAGTGTACAGCGTCGCATCTCCGGGGCCGGCTTGAAGAGGGTTGCATCTGCAGAAATTGAGCTTCCTCTGGCGGGTAGTCACGCAAAACATACCCAGGGAGAGAATCCATAGGGCCGTCAACATCCTCATCTACCACGGCCGGAATTTTGCAATTGTTGGCCACGGCGGCATCGAGGACCGTGACGTGCTTGCATGCCTCCAGAACGCCTGAATGATTGTTCAGTTTCGCGTATCATCTTGGAGCAACCACGCCTACCGTTAATAGTATCATCGTTGGGGTTGTTGCAGAGGTCAATTGCCTTCTGCTGCACGCTATTGGGGTTCAGCAAACGCGCGCACCTGGTAAGCGTCTTTACTTACTCAACGTCCCAGCCATTCTGGAAATCTCCGTGCCATGAATAACCAGTAGCGTCTCCGGTAGCCTGTGTCTCACATGAGTACCAAGCCAGCAGGATTCATTCGTATCCTCACCAAAACAAATGGCCACCCGTCACTCTCGTTCCAGCGGTCAGCAAAGCTGTCAACGTCCCAAGTCACCTTCACAGTATGAGACAACATTTCTGAGCGGCAGAGAAACATTGAACTCGCACCTCGTAGAACAGATGAACCAGCCCAATTGGGTGAGTATCCGGGCACTTTCCGTTGTCGAGGCCGCTCAGGAAAGCCACATGCGACTTATGGTTAGCACTGTCGGTGTTCTGGAGGGCATATTCAGAATCAACTCTAAACAAACATGATAAGAATTACTCACGACACCATCCCAGCAACTCGGGAAGTGAAGGCGGCTCTGGAACCCGGACTCGCAGTTCGTCGTCGGGAATCCTCCAACGCCTTCGTAGCCGCTGTTTCCTGAGCTGTAGCGTAGGCATGCCCATTGTACTGCACGCTGCGCGAGATCCTCTTGGCTTCCAGCCGTAACAGACTTAGAGGAGCGGGCCTGTGGGCTGCCAGATATCATGCGAAAGTCCTTGGGGAAAGCCTTGAGGCCAGGACCGCCATTAGAACTGTCCTCGTCTCCGCGCGACAGGTAGTAAATCAAGAGACCACCGTTGGGGACCGCCTCAAATTTTTTGGTCTTTGGATCCTGGAAGTACAACTTGGGGAACCCTGTTTCAAAGGCGTGGTCAGTCAACAGTGGCAAGGATGTTAGCATAGCTCTCACAGTAGTTACTCAAGTCCTCGGCTACACGACAGCTTGTGCAGTCGCTGGCTCTCAGAGTGTCGTAGGTTGAGTTCATACCAAAGTCTACGAGATGGTCAGTTTGAGACGTCGACAGTGGAATCCGGGGAAATATGCGTACTGGAGCCGCCATGGACAGTCTATGCTATCGTTAGCATTCTGAACGAACTCAAGCCGGTAGGACGTACATGAGTGTGCTGGGATGTTATACCAGGGTTGACGATAGGGTCAACGCGCTCTGAATAGCACAACTGTCAGCCGCGCCGCCGGGAAAGGGTGCACCCAATACCATGAACGAGCGGGAGAGTGCAAGGCAGCCTGAACCAAGCATTTGCAGAGCCTGCAAACAGAGCAGCGGCGACAAAAATCTTCAGATTAAACATGGATATATGCAGGGAGAGGAATGAGGGAATTCTGCGCCCAATCTGGAGGTCAGACGGCCTTTTAAACCAGACCAATCCTTGCAAAGGCACTCGACATATAGTGTAGCTGAGGTACTTCAGAACATGTCTCAACTATCCCACCTGCAGCGGACAATTAGGAAACGAAATGTGATTGGCTCAAATATGGGCCAGAACGCGACAATGGACCTGAGCAGCAGAGTTGCTTCGTCCTTCATGAGGTCGCATCAGCCGTGCGCATAGAAGGCTAGCTGTTCACTTGGCGAATAGAGCTTATTAGTTGGACTTTGAAAGTTCAGTTTTTGGCTAAAGTCTATTTTTGAAGCCAACATTTGGCCAAAGTTTGGCCAATATTTGGCCTGAGTTTCGCAGAAAGTTGGCGAAAGTCTGGCCGTGATCTGGCTCTGCGCTGTGCGCCTTCCGCCGAATTGCAGCTGAATGCAAAGGAGATTCCGCCGCCAGAGCCTGCCAAACTGTAACAACAGTGTCCTCCGACCTTGGCGCGGTTCAACGGTGGTCGGGGAGGTGGAATATTTTGACATAAAGCATACATAGGCGGCGACCGCGACCACGATGAGGGATGCCTGGCCATTTACTCCGGGCTACTAGCCAATATTTGGCCAAATATTGGCCAAACTTTGGCCGAATGTTCACCGCATGGACAGCTC
>KN880802.1:0-19562 GCA_000934385.1 Cylindrobasidium torrendii FP15055 ss-10
AGAGTAGTATTTCATGTGAAGCGGGACGTCGGGACGTCAGAAATAAACGTTGGTTCGAGCTACGAAAAAGACGCACACAGATCCAATCATCAGGTGTTCATTCTCATTCCATCGTAACTCTGCGCTACCGCACGCAGAGGGCGCAAGGTTCATCATGTTGGTGTCGGTGTCGGTGTCGGTGTCCGCGACTGCCTGTCTTCCCGACGAAAAGCCGTGGAAGTAGGCGAACGCGAAAAACAACAGGGTATCCAGAGGTTCATAGAATAAGGTCACTGTCGTCTCCGCAGAGGTCGCTGCTGCGAGAGGACTCGAGGAAGGGTGGGTGCCAGACAGCACAGAGCTAGGTCAAGAGGAATTGCCTGACTGCTGGGCCCAGGTTGATTCGGCGTTTGCCGTTGCCTGCCACCGCTGTGCCGCCGCCTCAGACCTGCCGCCATAATAAAATCCCCCGATGCCCTGCTGCCGGCCGAGCCTGTTCAGCAGTAGGTGTTCGAGTATTTGTTGTCGATCCTCTTTGACAGCGAGCTGTAGTCTGTGGAGTCGTCAACCCCGATCAAAAAGCATGATTGATCGATCCGCCGCCCCTTCTGCCTCCCACCAGCAACAGCGGTCTGCTCTTTGCTGCTTCCCTTCTATCTTTCGTATACATTTTCTAGATATGGATCATCGACGCAGTGTACCGTCACCACAGGAGCAGCGACATTTTAGCTGGATGTACTCCGACATCCCCTTCGGGTTCAAGCTGAACATGGCAACTGGACAAGAACAGGTGCTGCAGCAAAGCCACTCGTCTACCACCGCGCCACAGAGTGTCTATCGTAGTACGCTTCAAAAGGCGTAAGCAGAGCTTAGTATTTTCTGCGATGGCCTTGTTCATGGTTGACAGCGCGTCGCTCGTTCGACAGACGTAGGCAGCGCCGACATCCTACTGAAATGACTGCTCATCCAGCCATATAGATCTGAGGCAGCCTTGTCTCTCGTAGAGGCATCTGGTATTCTCCCAGTTGTGACGTGAGTATAGGGAGGCAATTCGGCTCGCATTTTGCCTTACTCACATTAACAAGGTCTGCCAGCGAGTAAGTGATATACAGTCACGGCCTTGTAAGGCTTCCTAGGTTTTGGTAATTATCTTTCGTCCTCTTCCAGCATTCCAGAGGACACCGTCAGCATTCCAGAGGACACCGTCAGCAGTCAAGTGGACACCGCGACTAATGGATGTATGAGTGAGGGTCCTCCCCCTTCAATCCAGGAGGACGACGTAATCAGTGAACGCATGAGTGAGGGTCGGCTTGATGATGTCGATGAGGATTCGCGCACAATGAACTTCAGGTGAGCTATTATCTTACAATCTTGCTGCAATTTGTCACGGTTGTTTTAGGGTTCGATATCTTGGCTCGGCCAAGGTGTACAAATCTGACCGTCGTGTACGCACCGTCCTTGTATCTGCGCCTGCTCAGAGAATGGTAACCGCCGAGAGGCTTCTCTCAGGCGGCGTACAGACCTATTATCCTGAAACTACGCTGCCGGGGGATATTCTCATTTCTATGGTTACCTCGCAGGATACGATGCACGAATCTGTGTGGTCTTATTCACCAGATGGCGTATGGACTCAGGTACATGCCGGTTCTGAATGGGTCATTGAGGAGCAAACATATTTACTGCGTCTTTCTGGGCGGTTCCCGTCACTCACCAAGAATCGCAACCATATGCGTTAACGCTCCACTCGAACCATCTTGTACGGCAATCACTCGGCCACTGAGCCAACTAATTTATTCGGGGATATTGAAGCAAAGGGGGAGGGGGCAGTATATTGAAGGATCATTGAATTATAATGCCCATGTTTCTATCCGGCTTGAAGCTTGATTAATTAACCCAGCAGGAAATGTGTCGATGAGAATTGGTGGAAATAAATGGAAAATATGTAAATAGAATCCATGGACAGATACCGCCAATTTCGAACGGATCCGCTGTAAACAGCAGTAAGTTCAGTCGTGTGCGCTCCGTGAACAGCAGCGGACAGCAGTATTTCGGGATAACGGGCATCGGTACGGGTCTGTGTCAAATTGCAATTTATGATCCATCTCAACATATCATAAAATCTGCAGAAGTATGCCGAATGTTATCACACAAGTATATGCTAATAAAGTAAGCACTAAGTCGATGCAATAATATAATATCCTGCACCGAACCTGGCTGCCTCTTCAGTCTGCTCACGCACCTTCCAGTCTGTAGATACAGTATACTTAGTACCCTGCCGACGCGACAGTAAACCAATCACCTTCTGCTCACTAGCTGGAAGGTTGTTCCAGACAACCTTAAAATCTGACTCACGAGCCTCGGGATGCGCCCATTCGAGAATGAGATGCAAGTTTTTGCACTAGCGTACATCAGAACGATACTGCGGTGATCTGAATGAACTTGCCCAAACGACTTACCAATACTGCCCTTAGCTAGGATGAGAAACTGGTCGGCACCGCTGATGGCACGGGAGGTGTCGTCGATGAACTTGGCGTCGGCGTTGGCAGTAGTTGACCTGGATAGATTGGCTGGAGGCATGGTTGACCAGCTGGATGGCGGGCGCAGGGGTGCCGAGGATGTCGATGCCGCCGCATCCGAGGAATTGATGGCACCGGGGAGTTTGACGGTGCCGCCGCATCGGGAGAATTTGATGGCGCGGCTGCATCTGGGGAATTTGACTTGAATTTGACGGTGCCGCCGTGTCTGGGGAATTCAATGGCGCCGTATCTGGGAAGTTCGATGGTGCTGCACCTGGAGAGTTTGACGGTGTCGCCGCATCGGGGGAGTTCAACAGTGCCGCCGCATCGGAGGAGTTTAACGGCACCGTTGCATCGGGCGAGTTTGACGGTGCCGCCGCATCAGGGGAATTTGACGGTGCTGCATCTGTTGAAGCTGATGGCACTGTATCTGGGGAAGTCGACGGTGCCGCACCTGGTGAAGTAGATGGCACTGTGCCCGTGGTGAGGAAGCCAGTGGTGCCATGTCTGGGGTATTGGACTGTGTCGTGTCTGTGGGGGTCATTGACGGTTGTGGCACGGTGCTCTCCATGTCGATATCCATGGGGATGGGCGTGAGAGGATGGTGTTGGGGCGGCAAAGTCGTTGCGGGTTTGAAAGTCGGGAACGACGAATAGGTCTGTCGAGTGGACGTGTCGAACGATTGCGTGCGGAGCACCGGAGCCTGACATGGTGGAAGGAAGACAGAGTACTTACACCTGGCGGGTACTCCGAGTTTAGATCATAATGTCACCGGTATTTCGCAAAGTTGTCAGTGTCACATGTACATTGAGCCGCTTGTTGGCTAAAGTATGGAGTTACTGATTTGTACGTATCTATGCGTTTGTCTTTAGACTCCCAAATAATCCTTTCGCTAGCTACTGTAAGTCACAGATTCTTACATACGAAACATTGGGCGCGCCAACCGATGTTTGCGGCTAGCTACTGATTGTCACAGAGGGACTTTCCGCTGGGCTATCGCTAGCTATAGCTTGAGCTTGATTACTTGCTGTTTGTGATGACTCAAATCAGTTCTTGGATTAATGATGTAAGGACCTCGAGATGTGCTTTGGTGTGTTGCCCTGTCATGCCATATATATCACTCATATTTGAGACGGAGAAGGACACGGGTGTCCCTTGTAAAGGCATGGCATTGCATGCTAGAGTCCTTAATAGTAACATTGCCACTATGCTTGTGGAGGAGCTCATATTCCAGAATCTCGAAGATAAATTATCTTAAACGGTCTTCCTTGTCTATATATGACTCGGATTGGCCTGGTTTGCAAAATGAGTAGGTTGCAATCTGTTTGACACTGCTGATCTCTGTGTTTATGTATTGCATTGGTACTTTTCGGTTGGTCATCCAGAATAGAATATCAAATAATCCTTTTACCTATCTGGTGTACCTCCCAGGGCACTTGATTCCTCAATCGCGCCGTGCAGGGCGCGTCGCGCACATCGAAGCGGCGCAGATCACGTGGCTCTCGGCGCTTGTCCCGGGACGCCGGCGGCTAAAAAGGATCCAGGCCTTCGTTTGCCTGCCTAATATAATATGACTAATAGTGACTAAGCAGGCCATGTATAGATCACGCTCTGAATGTGGTGAACATGTTCCATTGCACTACAAGATTGACGCGATAGTACATGTAACTCATTCACCACGATGGTCTGGTGTATTTGATTTTTCTTGGCGCGCCTGACCCACTGTCCCAAAGACTGTACAACCGCATATCAGGATACAGCCATATAGAGAATAAGCAAGATAACAAAGCTTACCCGGCGTGTCAGACGTGAGCATCGAGCAGGGCGCTCCAAAGGGCGCCCGCTTCGCGTGCTGTGTAGCAACAACGAGTCTGGAAACCAGACGGCTGTTGGGGCAGGCAAACTAGGCTATCCAATAATCAGCCATTTGGAGCATCCTAATCACAACGAGCTGACGTACTGTCCGCGCTCCCTTAACGATGCGATTTCCGACCAAGAGGCCGCGCGGGTTGCTCTGATCCTGTCAAGTGTAAGCCGACGGGAATCTGTGGGATGGCGGTTGATGCTCACGTTCTTCACCCCGGAGCGATCCGCCACCGTGGTGGTCGAACACTAAAGTGCACGCAGCCTACGTACCCGTTTATATAGGATTACGGTTGCCAAACAAATATCGGCTTGATTGCCGAACGTGTGGCGGAGGTGGTTTGCACTTTAGTCTGAGCTTTCGCAGCCATTAAGACGTGATGCTGCAGGGAGCTGAGCGTAAAACTACACGGATAGATGCACGAATTTCTTGTACGGTTTGTCATCCATATCTGGGGCAAGCTGGGGCACGTTAATCTTATATGGTTTGTTGTATATCGTCAGAGATTGACTTGGCAGACTTTCCGTGCGCTTATGGAGCTCAATCGTGGAAAGGAATTCAAGCGCCAGTATGACTATTCATTTTGAGCGCAGCTTTCATCGCTATTGCATTTGGTTTATTTCCGTGGTGTTTACCCAATGAACTTCGCACGAACGTCGAAATGCGCAACTCTAGCTACATGCTACATGCACATCGTGTAAGATACATGCGAGACCCTCGAGAAACCTCCCCTCGACATTTGCGAAACTACCGGCTTCGCTTTGGGCATAAGTAAGCAATAATGCACGCAAAGTTGCGCTGCTAGTGCCGCGGCACAGCTTGTAAGCCCCTACACGCACAGCTAATAATTCTAGTGAGTTTAATTGCTAAGGCAGAGATATGTACTCTCTATTGTGTGGCGCTCGTGGGCGGCGGTGGTGGGATATCCTTGGACATCATAGGAGTGCATGAGAGTATCTGACCCACCGCTAATAGCCTCGTTTTTTATGATCTGAAGGGTTATATAGGTGCATTGGACGTACACTGCGACCAGAGAACATCATACTACAAAGGTGCCAGTGCTGCGGTGCTCGCAGCTCGCGACAAGGGTCCTTAGACATTGTATTCATGTACCAGCACTTCCAGAGCAATCTCTCTATATAAAAAAAAAATAACGAAAAGTATAATGCCTCACTACTACATGGCATTCACTATTACTCTGACATGTGCCACACAACGCACAATGTTACTTTCCTGTATTTCCCTTTTTAGCAACCAAACTTGCTAGCATTATTAGCTGCACGTGCGTGGGGTTTACAAGCTGTGCCGCGGCACTAGCAGCGCAACTTTGCGTGCATTATTGCTTACTTATGCCCAAAGCGAAGCCGGTAGTTTCGCAAATGTCGAGGGGAGGTTTCTCGAGGGTCTCGCATGTATCTTACACGATGTGCATGTAGCATGTAGCTAGAGTTGCGCATTTCGACGTTCGTGCGAAGTTCATTGGGTAAACACCACGGAAATAAACCAACTGCAATAGCGATGAAAGCTGCGCTCAAAATGGATAGCTATACTGAATATGTATGTTGGTAAAGTTGCGCTTGATTTTTTTTCCACAATTGAGCGCCTTATTCAGGTCATCCAAATTCAGTAATGCCACTGCGGCCCGCGGGTTTTGTAGAAAAGCTTTAGCGCAAAGCAGGTGCTGAAGAACTTTGCGTGGCCGGAGTTGTAAGTGGGCCACAGCCCATGGAACAGCCAGACTGCGGCTAGAATTCCACTTGGTGTATAAACTCGCGCTGGTTATTTTGGTTCTACGACGTACTTAGGGTGATGAGCGCATTCTAGAGAATACCATTCCCCCTTTACACCTTCGACCGCCTCGCCTCGCGCTACAAGCGTTTGTTAGCATGCTGCGGTGTGTACGCCAGTGTCTTGGACGTCGCACCTCATCTCCTTGGTTGTCGTCTAGACCTCGCTTGGGGTTTGACCTGTAGGTCCTCTCCTGATCCACTATGGACTGTCGGGAGGGTGGGCGCTTTTCCATGGACTATGACGTACCGAGACTGTATCCATGTATGTACACCCTACTGTGGTTGTGTAAGCCAAGCAGAGGGGCGCCATGCGCTATGAAGATTGAGCGCACTTTTGTCCAGTGACTGAGCACTTATATTGGCTACTTGTCTTGGCCAATGGAAAGTTGAGAAAGCATGACTCAGCCTGTGAATATTATGAGTCTCTCTGACCTACGTATACACGAGCGCCCTGAAAACTCACCCCGTCAGGTAGGAGGCGGGCGATGACAACAGACTGGGTGTTAACCGAATCAGGGTCGGGCTGCCAGGAAAGCGTCACTATCGAAGGATTTGGACTGCTGTTGTCGAGGAGCACGATGCTTGTTATCACGCGGGTGAAAAGATAGTTGTGGTTGAGTGCGATACCGTCGCCTGGGTTGAGCGTGATGCCCCTTCCGGCTGATTTGAGTGAGCACTCTGTAATTGATTGTACGACGCACCATGAACCACTGGGAACCTCACACCAAAATTTGGTTTCTGCCATTACTGAAAGAGAAGAGCAGTGCCTCTCGGACCGCATACCGGGTCTTTGAGCTCACAGCGTCTGATCTCGATTGCCTGATAAATCAACGACTGGCGCCGCGACGAATCATACTTATGCATGACCATTGATTGACATTGTGTGCGTGGATCTGAATCCACACCCATCTATCCTATCCTATCCAGGATACGTAGATGAAGGCGAACTTGCAGCCATCACAGATTGACAATGATAACGATACAAATGAATGCGAGCACAAACTCGGGTTCCAGCACAAGGTCCAGACTTTCAAATCTCAGCCTTCTATTGATGCTTGTTTCGCACTCTCTCCTAGCTAGGCCATGGGCTTAATGACAGGGAGGGATGTAAGCACCCCAAAGAGCTGCTGAAAAACTCTTTAATTGCGAGGATAAGGTGCATGTGCGAGTAAAACACCGGACCACGCGCAGTATAATTAGAGCCGCCTTCATTGTCTGTATCGCATTCACCAGCGGCCGAGCTATAATCCAGCACCCTCTACCGCAAACAGCTTCACCGACGTGTACCGTGTCTAGTTGCATCGGGCCAGTCCCTCCTGTACATTTGATTATTAGTTGCCCTGCCCTCAGCGCTCAGCGCTCAGCGGATGGCGTACGGACAACGCTCGAGGGATAGGCTCAAGCATTAGTATTCGCTATTCAAGACCAGATACCTTAGCTATGATACATGTGATGTTTTGACCAGCGGACTCTGACAGATAGGTCGCGTTGCTTCATGTTTGCATTCATTGGAAAGGTTCTGCCCCGACAAGTTCGTGTAAGTATCTCAGTTTGCAACAAGAATCTAATAACCGCCGTCCTCAAGAGGACATTCAGCAAACCCTGTTCATTATTAGAGCGTGGTTCTGAATCGGACTGCGCTAGCCCTACATTCGCCGGACTCGCGAGGTGAGTGATAAGTTACATTGAGGGAGTCTGTGAGGTGCAGTCAGCTACTTCGCCGAAGGCAGGCTTAGTCGGGGTACCATCTGTGACCGCGTTGTTTACCCGCAAGATACTGCATCCCCTGGGCGCATTTTGGATGGTGGGTCCTCGTTGTAGTCTGCGCGTCGCAGCTGGGCGATCGCAAGTCCTCGCGGCTTTGTTCATGCAGAACGTCCATCTTGCCGGCCAGATGTCCCTCCACCAGTCATTGGGCAATTCGGAGCAGTGTCGGCGAGGAGTTTGCATCCTCACAGGAAATTTCTAAGCCGGAGCAGGCGCGGTTTGTATGCTTTGTGCGCTGGGAGGGTATGCTGACGCTAAGGCAGTAATGAGTCAAACATCAGAAGGGAATGTCAGGATGTGGGTGCGCACCCATCCAACCACCCCGCTGGGCGGCGCCGAACTTACACATCCGCGTGCTGCAAGACTTGCTTGCGTTGGTCTACCACGGTACCTCGACGAGTTTCGTAAGTAGGTGAAGGATAGGCGCATATTACATCTCCACCGATGGCTATTCTTCGATTCGCGTCACCCGCACCACCGACTTTAGAAAATCGTAGGGTCGAAACACTGTAGGCGGCGGGATTGCGGCGTGGGATAGCCCCCCAGATCCAGACAAGGTCTTACAGAGACGTGTACCGTCCCATAGCTCGTTCAGGTTCATACTCCTGAGATCACGGCCTGGTCGTTCGACAGATGTTCAACAAGGTCGAGCACGATAGTGCACAGTGCTGCCTTCAATCGCTGAATTCTTCAACTGTAAGGTTTGGTCGAGGATGTTGGTGAGTATCCCGCACGACACGACCACTAGGTGGCTCCAACGAAAACAAAACTACAATCACCCATTATGTTCCCCCAGCAGACGGTATGCGAAGGCCTGACCCAGCCAACCCGCTGCATTACTATACAAGTATGTATGCGTAGTCCCGGAAAAACTTGAGATTTCAAAAAAAAATGTTGGTGAGTAACAGAATCAGACGGCATTGGGATAGCCGCCTATTTTTTTCAGACAGCGCCAGCGAGCGTCCGGTGGAGCGGGTGGAGAGCCTTGAGTGGAATAGCGTAGCATAGCATGTGTCTCTACAGGTACCGACGACCATACATACATGATCGATGATCTACGATCAACACGACCAAACAGGCGCCACATCGGCTGCCTCCTCCTCCGCCATTGTCATCTCCTCCTCGTGTGGTGTGCAAGTCATCGCTACACCGGTTAAGCGGTACCCTCGGGCGTGTATGCACTGTTGGCATTGATATTCATCGGGTTTATACTTGGGTTTACACAAGGCCTATCGTCGAGTAAGCCTTTGCATACCCCCGAGCAATCAGCTGCGCACATTAACATGTTCCTCACTAGCGCTCCCGCATCCGGATCGTAAGCGGAGCGCGGTCAGCATACCTCCTCTCTAAGTGTATGCTCGACTTCGGTGAGTCGTTCATGTTTCCTCAGCCAACCTCGCTCATCACGCGCGCGCCGCACAGGTCTCAGTGATGATGCGACCTCCCTTGTACTCTCCACCCCACGGGTCGTAAGCGAGAGACGGCAAGTCTTGAAGCTTGATGCTTGATGACTCTGCCGAGACTCTTACTAATTCTCGTTGCAGGTCATATGTACCGGTACCATATCCATTATGTCCTTAGTTCCCCTCATCATTGTATCGTATATTAGGTTTGTGTATACGATACTGCTGAAGCTTTCCCCTCATTGTACGTTAGTTTTTGCGCTACCCTCCCTGTACTTGTACCTTTGTATCGCGGCGTACTTCCCTCCCTTCACTTTATTAGCGACATGCACGACGCAATGGGCACTCGCAGCTCGAGCTGTCCACTGGTTGTACAATGTCTTGCTTTGACGCAGTGGAATCCATTATGTAGTGTGCCAGGCGCAGCAACCTGCTGATTGGTCTGAGAAAGATCGTCAATTATGCCTGTTGGCGGCGAGAGCTACGGGACACTGAAGTCGTTGAAACTAGGCGTGAAACGTGACGGCGGGCAAATATCCTGAAGGAGGTACATACCAGCTCTTTATGCCTGGATTTCGGCGGTGGATAGTCTAGTCTGTGGTCGCGGGAATAGCACCTCGTCGATGCACAGTACGAGTTGGCTCGTGATTATGCGCGAATGATCCAGGAGGCATCAGCATCGTTTGGAGGCGGTGAACGATCACCGGTCACCCTTCAATTTCCGGGTCAGAAAGGATCATGCCGAAATACCTTGACGTGGGACTCACAGCAGAGACGGTGCTTGCATGTGCTGTTGATGGATATCGGGTTCAGCATTGGGTTGGCTGTGAGTCAGCGGGGATGGCGCCTACATTGACACAGTTCATTAGTATCTCCTCCAACGCCATGTCGTCCATTAAATCAATGAAGGCGGCTCGTGCGCTACTGCATTCCGACGTGCAAATCAGCCATATCAACCAATACAGTCTGACAGCCGCCGCTTGCGAACGGTCGCGCGTTAGGGCTAGTAGATCTGGCCTGATATATTATACGCTGGGTGAGTAATCCTACACGAGTCAACATCAGTGCTTGCACCAGCGGCTTCGAATTCGGGGTTGAGCGCTTGAGCACTGAGCGTTGAACGTTAAACGTTGAGGCCTTGAGGGCCGCTGTATGCGAGCTCAAAATTCCCGCGGCCGTACGTCTTCCTGGCTATTTACATATTAGATGTTGATGCTGTTCTGGGCTAGAACCTCACCTCGCCTAAGTAGACTAAGACTCGCCCATATCCTCTTTGGCGATGACATCCTCGATTTTGAGGGATATGTTGGAGATACCCTTGTGCCTTGCAGTCACGGTTGAGATCTGAGCTGAGAACGCGGTTCTCTATGGGTTCTCGTAAGCATGGACAGGCGACCGGGGACGGCGACCGGGGACACACTTTCAAGAAATGCCATTGTGTATACATACGGTAGTTGACGGCAGCATAGGGCTCAAGGGAATTATTGAAGGCGATTATAGGCTGAAGGAGCAAGTTCGGGCGCCTCTAGCAGAACTTCGCGTTCGACAAGCTCAGTGGTCTCGGCACGAATACTGCAATGGGCGTTTTCAACTGCATGAGTCGAATTTGTGAGTGTAGTCAAAGGTATAGTCAGTTTGGACAGCCTTGAAGTTTCTCCGTACCTGCTTAATATCCTTCCCGACTACTGTATGTACTGCAACACCGAGAGCCAGTCCTCATCCCGGCGAAAAGCCGCGGAAGGTCGACAATAATCGTGCATGTTGAGCGGTCCAGAATCATCAAGAACAAAGTTGAAATGGGCGTCCAAGGAGATATGCGAGGGTGATGCTCGTAGGCTGAAGCAAGAGTAATCATGATCCGACGCACGCAATACCTTTCAGGGATACCAGTGTACAGGCGGCCAATTACTGGTTACCCTGTACTTGAGAGCTGCAATGTTGTCTATCCAAGCGCTCGTTTCCAAGCGCTCGTTGTAAAGAGTTCATAGCAAATAATATTTGAGTGTCGAAGTGGGAAGGCTGCACTTATCCCCCGCTTTGGGTGATTCAGTCTTTACATTGCGTGTGGTCTGCTTTTCTTTTCACTGTATATATGACATTGTCTGCTTTTTTTACAATAGTTACTACCCTGATAGGGCTGGTTGCGGGAATACAATTTTCAAATTATCTCTACGAGCTCTATTGTGTCGCTGTGAATTTGGAGGAAGGCCTGTGAATGAGTTAGGTTTGCAAAAGCTTTGTTCAAACAACACACTTCTTTTGCTGTTCTGAAGTCTGCTGTGGGAGGGCGAGGGAGTACAAAATTCGTTTGAACAATGGCCTCTTCCAATATAGAAGTGTATTCTCTTTCGCTACCTCCTCGAACCTTTGACTCAATGCTGTCTTTCCAAGCGCGCGCCAGAAGGACACGCTGCGCAAAGGTGAGTGGAATCGGTTGGTCTGATGGACGTTAGCGCCATGTATATGAGTCGGAGACGCTTCACTCACCGTAAGCTGTCAGGGTAACGGTATAACGCTCGTACGTTTTGAGGATACAGGACCCATTGCAAGAGGATTGTGACAAGAGAGCATATATCATCTCTGGCGAGTGGGAGGATGATGCGCCCAGGGGCTCTGAGATACACTTGTAGAAGATTTTTTGGCGCAAGGACGGTTGCGATTCTCCTTGCAGGGTGTTGATGGACGTCTCAGGACAATCGAGGCGCTTGCGAGGCGCTTTGCCACCAGTGCTTATTCGATTGCACGTTTTTGGTTGCTTCATGATGGGAGAAGATAGAACGCACTATGTCACAGCTGAACTTATACAGTCACCTCAACATGCCGACCCGGTCTGATACAAGAAAGTATGAATGATCGAACTCAGGCACGATCTCCTGTCCTATTAAGGAAATGGACAATGGGATAACCCAGATCAGATCGTGGGGAGCTGGCCGACAAGCAGCGGGAACAAACCGTCGAGATAGCACAAGCTTCAACATACGGCAACTCAATTTATTTTCACACCGTTGCTTTGAAAGTACGTATAGTACATTTATCATGAACTATTGCTTTGGAATTCCAGCACCGACAACACGTATGTATACAATATTTCTGTCTAGATATGGCAGTCGGTTGAGTGTTGTTGCCCTGCCGCATGCGCCTGCCAGGCGCACGCTCTCGGGCAACATGTGAGTGCAGTGTGGCGGCCAGGCTTTTTAATTGGCAGACACATGAGTAACTATGTAGCAGGTACATACAGGGACAATATTGATTGGTTTGTACAGCCCATTGAAAATTTTACGGCTTGATTCCACAATCTTTAATCAGGACATACGCGCTGAACCAATCCACGAAGTTGAACACTTTAGACTTGATAGATGATGGAGACGTAGGCCAATTTGGTAGTCTCCCGTAAGTAGATCAAACTGTGCTAAGCGTACATCGATTTGAGCAGTGTGAATTGCAATTTCCAATTGTCTCCAGAAATTGACCCAAGCAACTGAGTTTCTGGCTTGATGGACTTATAGGACGTTGGCTTAAATGTGCAAGTGATCATGAGTATAGATATACAGAGGGGGGCCCAAAGCGAAATAGACCGGGAAGCGAAACTTCAAATACTCGATAACCAACATCGCAACCGTAGGGCCGAGAAATTTTTATGTGAACATTTGCGAGTGAGCTAGACTATTTAATTGCAGTAAGAAGCAAGTTCAGATACATCCCATGTCCGGAAATGCTAAGCATACTTCGACATATTTCACCGTGTATTGCTTGCTATCGGAAGTGTCCGTCCACAAATGCTCGCCTATGAGGCCGTTGTCTCCTTCAGCATACCGTAAGCAGTTACTACTGGAATTGCGGATCCATCGAAAACGGCCCTGCAGACCCTCGTCAAACGCAGGAGCAATATATTCGAATTTCCACCAAGGCATGTGCTCGTACGAGGCGAACGGGTCGGCAGTGTCGTCCTGCATTGCGAAGTCATCACAAACCCGTCAGTAGCCACATCGCGAGAGCCACAGCATCATATGAGGCAAGTTGCTATCGTGTGCATGCCATTTCAGGGACATGCGACCTATTGACACCCGGAAGTGTAGCCAGCAACGGCGGAGCCGCCCAACAGAGAGTTTGTATAGTCCAGGACGGCCGACAATTGACCACATTGATCGTAAGTGAACCACCCGCCAACGGCAGCGAACAAGGGCTTGAGCGTGTTGAGCCATCCCCGACACACATTGTCGTGGCTCTTGATGCTCAGAACCCGCCACTTTCTGAGATCATCCATCGAGAAACCTATGAGGTCACTAGCCAAGAACGGATGTATGATGGAACAGAAGTGGGAAGCTCAAATCGAGCCTGAAAAAGGTGGAAGTTCGGAGATGGGTTGGTTTTCATGTAAGGATAACTCGGTGCGCTGCAAAATCTGCATTCATCGAAATCAGTGTTCTATTATGTCGAGGGGTGCACATATGAGGCGTTCGCCTGCGATAGCAATAGCAACGGCACTGATCATGCCATCAAGTCGCCTTGAGGCTCGAGTGACAGTTTGAGTCGAGTCCAACTTGAGTCGATCAAACTCCCTTTTGGGGCGGTCAGCGAAGTCGACTCAGGGTAGTGCTGCCGCTAACCTAATCCTAACCGAACCTAACCAACGGATTTGGGCGTTCGTTGATCGTTCGCTTCGAATTAAATTAGGTTCGTTTCCCGATATATCACCTTGCCGGTGCCAAAGTGGCACGGCACGACAGCTGGATCCTGGTGTTGCTCGACTGCTAGACTTGCTAGTACTAATTGCAATGCTAGAAAATACATAATGAAGTTGTGATTTGCTCATGATGGGCGTCCGTGGCAAGAGCGTACCACGTAGCGGCGGTAGTGCATGAATAACACTCACAACTCAAGCGCTCTTCCGAAAGCGCATGCACATCAAGTCGAGTAAGGTCAAGTACCGGCTCTCGAGCCTTTACAAACTCAATGTTTAAGCTCAAGACTTGTGCATCCCCGGCGCAAAAACTTCGCGGGCGCTGTTGCTGGACCCGTTGGTCCACATCTGTAAAGAGACGGTCACCGGCGTTGCGGTCGTGGGAGTTGGGCGCGAGTGCGTTGTACACCACCTCAGCAAAACTTGGTATATTAGTGCATGTAATAGTTTTCAGCTGCAATGTCATAATTGACAACTCAACCAAGCAAATGAAGAGACTGTTCCCAGAAAGACACTTATGGGACATTTCAGTTCGAGGAGTGACTTTGCATTGTTTTCGGAGGTGCATCTCATTGAGGGGCTCGGAATGGGGTTACAATTGCTTACGTGTGTCTACTGATAGTCTTGTACCGCGGAAACCAGTCTCGAGCACTTAGAGCAAGCACTTCAGCCGACGAGTTTGTTTTGTGTGCAAGCGCTTGAGCTACGCACTGGTTGATGCCATCAATTGCCATTTACATTTCGAATCTATCCTAACACCCTTATATGGTAACTAACCTAACCTAACATAACTGACATCCGAAGCCCTTCGGATTCGTGGCAGCACTAACTCAGGGCAACGCTGTGACGCTAGCTCTAGGCCGGCCCGTCAAGCTTTCAAGCTTCAAGATCGTTCCAAATTTGAAAGACTGGTTTCAACCTTTTTTTGATTCCCGATAAACTAAGATTACCGCGTGCCATACGCCTTTCATAGAGGTCCACTCATGGTCTACTGGAATATCTGCGTCTGCTGCGTCTGTGCCAAGGAGACATGTATCGATTCTACAACTGGAGACGAAGTCCCAGGACGAATTTTCAATGACATTGATTTCGAAATTCACAGAATCATGGTTGACCGGGATCTCGAGCCACCCATGGCAAGTCATGTCGAGCCACCCAATGACACAAAAGAGGGTCTGCGAGAAACTGACGATGCGTCCGGAGCAGGGAATGAAGCGGCGGCTGACCTTCAACTACCAAGTCAGTGAGACACTCGAGCATTTCCTATCATTTTTCGAGCGTACTGATCATTGTAGTTGAACCTCCCGAGCTGATAACATTGCGTACCATCGAGGTCAGACTCAGTGGTATGGAGGAAGAAATGCAGGGTCTCGTCGACGAGACCTTCTGCTTCAAGCTACCAGTTCAATCTGGCATTCTCGGTCCTGCGTATCTTCGCACCGCGCTGCGCCAAGGTCGTAATCGGGCTCTTGACGATTTTGAGCGGCGAATGGACAAGGACTCCTTTACGATATCGAAAGGACGTTCGTCCTCTGACGCCCTTGTTCGACATAAGGCAAACGAGTTGTACGGGATGTTCAATGAACTAGCCGCTAAATGGCATGCAATCAAAGAGGTGAAGCGCAGCCAACAATATCACGTTATAACACAAACCCCTAGTATGCATCGCCTATCCGTAGTTTTCAACGTCTCACTCCACCGTCCTGCAGTCACCCCATTCACCTCAACGGGATCACGACTTGTCTTGGTTTTGATCGTCCTCACTCTCCATTGTCTCTCCCGCTTGTCCGTTTCTGGGAGCGCGTTCCTCATCGCGGCCCTCAAAGTCCTTGCGCGAGCTGTGTGGGTAGAAGCAGGTATGGATATGAACGTTGGCCAGGCTCCCTCGGCGGAACATGTGCCGCGCACACTGGAGACGCTCATCGCTCACTCTGGCATCGATCCCGTTTTGAAAGCCTACCCTTGCTGTCCAAAATGCTTCAAGACCTGGGACGCCGGATCCTCGCTTCCTAAACATTGTGACGCCCCCCTTCTTCCTCAGAATCGCTCTTCGTTGTCTCCGACTGCCCAACCCAACGAACCAACAGGCAAACAGCCCCACCCATCACTCCAGTGCGGGCGCTCACTTCAAGAACCAGGCGCAAACGCAAAATATCGGTATATACAGCAAGACTTTCAGAGCTGGCTGGGGCGTTTCTGTGCTAGGTCGGACATAGCTGAGTTTCTGGAGCCCAATTCTATCAAGCGCTCTACGGATGGAATCATGCGCGATATTTGGGATGGAGAATGCCTGCGGAATTTCAAAGGACCGGATGGAAAGCAATTCGTGCGCGCGGATGTCAACGAAGGACGTCTCATCTTCGCGTTCAATCAGGACGGTACCAACCCTCACGATAATCGCGCTGCTGGGAAGATTCGTTCGGTTGGACCCATGTACCTTGTCTGTATGAATCTTCCCGAAGACATTCGCTGGAGAGTGGAGAACATTTTTGTCATTGGGGTTATTCCTGGGCCCGATGGCCCCTCCGGGGGGCAAGTCAACGGCATACTCGACCGTGTTATCCAGGATCTCCTGGTGGCATGGACGTCTGGTATCTTCATCACCAAAACACCGCGCCATCCTTATGGGCGCCTCTTCCGCTGTGCGATAGTCCCTCTTGTGTGCGACCTACCTGCTACACGCCAGATGGCGGGCGTTGTGAGCCATCAATCGTACCACTGGTGTAATTTCTGCTCCTGTACATCGGCAGATGAGACCTTGGACGCACAACGCTGGACGAGTATGTCTCAAGAAAAACATCGACACTGTGCTCGACAATGGCGTGATGCCACCTCGGAGGAGGAGAGATGTGGGTTACCTTGCCATGTCGACCCCGACGCTAACTTATCAAATTGAACAGCTGAATTATTTTCCCAAAATCGTGTCCGATGGACGTCTTTTCTTGATCTGCCTTATTGGGACCCGACTAAGTTTGTTCTCATCGACTCAATGCACTGCTTCTACCTCGGCCTTCTGCACCGCCATCTACGACTCGTCTGGGGCATGGATATCACACTGGAAGATGGTCCAGAGCAAGCCTCGTTTCACTACATGGAGGAGGCACCTCCACAACCAGGCGAAGTCGAAGTTGTCTTAACAACAATGGCCAATGGGCTTCCCTTATCCAAGGGCTACAGGGCCTCTGCGTTAAGGACGGCATGTCGCCATCTCAAGATACGCTATGCTGGTTCAAAGGAAGAGATGACCCAAAGACTCGTAGAACATGTACGTTATGTATCTAATTGTACCCTTGAGTTCGCAAGAGCTGATTCTGGCATTAGTACTCTGAAAGGCTGAACAACGAAAGTACCGAAGACTACCTCAAACGATTCTTTCGTTACGCCCCTAAAACGCAACTCGAGAAACTCTCCTTTGACCATCTTGTCGCCATGTCGAATCGGCACATTCCAACCCTAAAAAATGATCCTACAACATGCGAAGCATCCACTCTTATCAGCATGCTCCAAGCACAGGTCAGTCAAAACAACAATGAAATCCCATTGGAGTTGAAATGAGGACACAGAGGCGAAAGAATGGCTATCTGACCGCTAACGGGCGCATTCTTGCCCCCCAGCCCGCGGAGTACAATGCAGACGCCATCAACCTTGCAGAGCTGCTCAAAAAAGACCGTAGAAAAACGGTTACATTGGGGCGAACACTATTGGCTGAAATTCAGAAGGACATCGATAATCATGAGTTACCGCCCTTTGCAGGAAGTCCTCCAGCGCAGCTTGGGTCCAAGAAGGGTGGTAAGCTCAAGGCTGATCAATGGCGGGTCCTCTGCACACATCACCTGGTCTATACCCTCATTCGCCTTTGGGGTCCATTTCGCACCAGCACCATCCCGGAAGAAGTCAGAAAGTACCAAATGCTCCAAAACTATCTCGACCTTATTGAGGCAGTCAAACTCGCAACATCTCCTACCCAAACAGAAGCTAGTATTCAGCAATATGAAGCCACTATCGAGCGATATCTTCGTCGACTACTTGAACTTTATCCGGGGACCTCCCTCGTGCCAAATCATCACCTTGCCCATGCCCATTATGGCCCACTCTTACGGAACTTTGGGCCCGACCACGCCTGGCGGTGCTGGGCATTCGAACGTTATAACGGCATTCTCAAGCGATTTAAAACCAACAAACGACACGGCTAGTCCTTACACCATCTAAATAGCGCGAGCTAATCTTACCGCGACGCAGGTTACATGGAGCAGACCATGCTCCAATCTTTTTGCAGACAACAAAACCTGCGAGTCATGTATGGATTAGGTCTGCCGGAATCCTTACAGTCAATGACGGATTCCTTCCGCACAACATTTTTGTCAGACCTCCGCGGTATGATGGCTCAGGAGACTGAAGCTGCCGCACCCAGTCGGCCCACAACACTTCACGTCGCACATAACGTCCGTGCCGCATGTCGCCTGCTTGCGCCTCAAGCATCTCAGCATTCAGACTTGCGAACAATCCCCAGGGCGCGCCAGCAAGGAAGAATTCTATTCCCCAAGATGGTCATTATGACGCCGGACGGCAACAGTGGAAGAATTCGCCATTTGGTCCATTTCGAAGACGACAGTACTACCATGGCTCTTGTTGACATATACAGGGATATGCCGTCCAGCGTGGAACACCCGTTCAAAGAATTCAATCCCCTAGTAACAGGTATCTTGGTGCAAGACGTGTATGAACTCAAAAACGCCGTATTTCTGGTTGGCAATCTCCTTCCTTGTTCGTCGATTGCACACAGCATTCAGGGAGCCGGAGCTCGAGCCCGTCTCATTATACCGTGGGAGATATACACCAGAGACACAATGGACATGTGACAAACAATGTTAGAATATAGAATGTTAATTGTCGCCACAGGAAATCTAGTACCTGAAATGCCGGAAGACATGGGAGCGCGCGTACTATAAGATAGTCTGTCAATCAACGATTAAGCAGGATGAACACACGAATTTGCCCAGGAGAGGTCGATATTACATGGGGCAAGAACAATTCGACATCCTTGAATAGACTCTGAGCAACTACAAGGACGCTGTTCTTGCGGTTGAGCGAGAGCCTTGAATTTAGCAGTAAGGGTCGGGTCAGGTTGAGCAGGATGACTACTCACACACAAATGCGTTCCCGTGTCCAGAAATGGTTGCTTAGCATGGCCATGGATTGGATGAGTGGATATCGAATGATCTGTAGGTGCCCAGGTCGCGGGGTATAGCCCGCCGGTCAAGTCTGGTATGGCGCAGGTTGACCACTTCGCCGACGACGAACCCACGAATTCGCCGAGGAGAGGTCGAAATTACATGGGGCAAGGACAACTAAACATTCCTAAATGGGATTTGAGCATTTTCACAAACGTCAAACAAGTAGTTGCGCGAATGCCGTGAAATTCAAGGTCAGGGTACGTAGGCTGGCTGTGCTCGTACAAGTCTATCGATGAGCCCACGTCCTCGAATCGCATACTTTACTGGCAACATGCTAATTTGCGATTCGTATTATGAAGCGTAATGGCCTTTTCCTCCAACTTAGACC
>KN880803.1:0-13567 GCA_000934385.1 Cylindrobasidium torrendii FP15055 ss-10
TCTGGGTAGGGATCCTCCAGTACAGCCTTCAGGTGATCCATTGTCTTCCCTTGACAAGAAGGGAGGCCAAGCCGACGTCGGCGGCCAGATCTGACGACCGCTAGGCTGGGGGACGCCGTTCAAAGCGTAGTCTTGCACTGGCAGCCCTCCTCGATGTGCACTCGGGCGCTTGAGCTCGTTGATGACAAGGGAGAGGCGGCCAGGGTGTCCGTTGGTCCGCTGGGTAGCAACGCCGTCGCTCGCGAATGCTTCGTCCGCGGGGTCCAGCGGTCAGGTGCCGCGGACCTCTATTCTTGATGAGGGAGGATAGGGTTGTTGGTACCATTGAGCAGGAGCGGGGATAAAATATTGCATAGGTTGGATGGATGCTCTGTGGAAGAATGAACAAGGAGGTCCCGGCCGCAGAGAACATTGTCCGGGAACCTAGGATGCGGAGTTGCTTGGAAATTCGTAGCAGGACATAGCGCATTTCAAACGGTTGGATAGGACATTCATGGGTGTGAGGCAGTCAGACTGAATTCCGCGAGTTGCAGAGGCATTTGCGCACCTGGAGTCTAACCGTAAACGTCTAACGTTCATCCTCAACCTCAGAACTCGAACGTTGATGTAGTCCATGCAAAACAGTCTCTCTAGACAAGCAGGGCACCGCGAGTTATGGAAGTGTGAGCAGCAGCCATCGCATTGGCTGTGCCAGGTTGTCGCTGATGACAGGCTGTCGCTGATGAGAAGATGCGGAGAAGAGAAGAGGAGAGTTTGGGCTAGGATCGCGCACGTGGCACGCGAAGGCATCATGCCGGCGGCAGTCAGCAATTGGTTCCTAGCGTCTGCTTAACGCTACTGGCTCCAAGAGCATCCAGCACGGATCTCGGGCCGAACGGCGGTCTCCAGCACGCGCAAATATACTGGAACCTGGTTCGCTGATGGCGGCTGCCGCTCATTCTTTCTCACCGTCACCATGATGCGCCATGCTAGGATCCGCTTTGCTCCTCTCTTTTCAATTCGCTCAACCTACGGACCACTTCTGGAATGCATCGCGGGGAGCAAAACATGGCTCATGCGTTCGGACAATCAAGACCAACGGATCCCGGGCAAGCACAAGATTTCTGGTACTGTATCCACCGCCTCGATTCGGTTGGTCACATGCACGACCAGGAGAAAATCTTCTCAACCTACCTCCGCCCCCCCCCCCCCCCGGATGTCGCTCCCCGAGGACACCATGCCACATATGTCGACGAGCACCCAGTCGGGCGACTACGACACGCAGATGCGCGGCTACTAGTGGACATGGACAGAGTTTCGTGTCGAGCGCTTGCTCTCATCGTCCGGCTCCTTTGCATTATTCCGGTGACGACAATTCCCGATGTTCATCCATCGTACATTCCCATTGCTTTCGGCGCATTCTTCCATTTTTCATTCGCTCCGACCTCAAGTACAGTGCCGACTACGCAGCTACGGCCATATCTCCCGCGCAGCCATCCTATTGCGTCTCTGACGCCGCCTCCCTTTTGTACATACGCACCATCCACCCCTCCCAACCATCGGCTTATATACCTTGTCTATTGTTCCTACCGCCCCATCCCTATTTATACGACCTGGTTCAGTTCTCGTCGCGTACATACTTGCAAAGAATCTGTGCGTATTCAGATCCCAGAACCCCAAACATTCTGCGCGCGCGCCTCAAGACGAGCTTGTTGCGAGTAGCCGGCCACACGGCAGTAGCGGAGGCCCGCCGTGCGCGCGTCTGCGCGTGCATAGTCCGGAGGAATGTTTGTTACTCACTGCTGCTTAGCGCTGCTTTACTCATCGCCCCACCCCGAGCTAACTTATCGTAAATACTTGGTTCTGTACCGACTTGCGCGTACCCTAAATCTCCGATTGCTGGAATTGCTGGTGTGAGCTGTTCAACCGGCGAGCTCCAAGTTGATTCAAGCCTAAGAAGACAGAGGGCGTTGATAGAGCCTATATACTCTATTGATACGCCCACGACGAGCATGCTAGCGACCCCCGATCCGCTGGGATTCAGTTGCTTGCAGTTGAACAACCCTTTGAAGGTTGGCAACCGTATTGGAATCAGGCCCTCTTCGCCCCATTGACCTCTTCTGCCGCACTCCGACGCTTTTCCAGTATCATATAGTCTCGCTGGAACGTTTCCAGTACGGTCGATAAATCGTAGGACGGGTCATCGTTCAGAACTCGCTGGACGCGGGCAATCAACTCCCTGTTCAAGTCGGTGCACTCCTTGACAAATCGGTTCTGGTAGGTATCAGGCAACTTCACGTCGATGTCTTGGTTTGCGGCGGCTGTTTTCTGTTCCAAAGGCTACCGGTTGCCGCTCAGCAATGGGAGGCGCTTAGACACAGGAGGAACCACCGTTACCTTTTCCCAGATATTGTTTTTGTCCATAATGCGCCGTGTGTCTCCGTCTCTTCGTGATGTACTTCCTTTTGTAGGTTTTGATTCCAAGAAACGCCACTGGACTCCACCCAAAGGCACAAACGCTGCTTCGAGGTCGCGAACAATAACCTTCCTAGATGCGGAGCAATGGATGATTAACATGGTATGTAATGAGTTAGGCGCGCTCGCTCAGCGGGTCTTTGTACATTTCGCAACAGATCGCATATCCTTTCGCGGGTCCTAGAATGCACAGAATTAATAGCTGGCTAGCAATGTCTAATAACAATAGAAGTACTCAGATCTACTCAAATCTACTGCGTTAAGATGGGGGACCCCGAGAATGTTCTAGGACGCTCGGGGGACATCCCGGAGCGACAACCTTTCGCAGACGCGCCGTCAACGCGTCGTCGTTCTTCGCCAAATAAGAGCGGGCTGCGGATGGGATCATCGATCATTGATCGTTGATCAACATCATTCTGCAGCTGGCAGCTGCAGTCCTCGACGACCATCAACTTCCTTTCTAAAGCAAGCAATGTCAAAACCACGGCCACGACAAGGACTCACAGACCTGATACGAGCGTATCTGATTCACAGATGCGACCTCTTTACCTTGTATAGGGAAGGGGATGAGTCCCGGGATCAATGGGCAGCGCGAATTGATCTTGAGCGTTATATACCACGTACCGCAAGACCTGCGACTTGGCCGTGGGACAAGGAGTGGAATTCTATTCAGCTGACTTCTCCCACTGAACCCAACAGCGACCAGAAGGAGAAGCTTCGAAATAAACTCCGTAAGAGGCTGGAAGACCAACTGCACAAACGTAATTCAGCGGCCCGACAAACAACTTGCGCGGCGGCGTGAGTACTCACGACAGCACCGTAGCTTTCTTGTACTTGACGCTTTGTAGCCACAGGTCAGCGCCTCGAGCATTGCCAAGACCAGAGGGCGCAGATGACGCGTGCGGACTGAGCCCTACGCCAGAAGAGCATCCAATGGAAGATAATACGCCGTTGCCGCAGTCGCCGGGGGAAGTCTTTGTTAGTCAAGAACACCCTACGTAGCTTCTTCTAATGCCAGCGCAGCTTGATGCCACTGGCGGTCGAGAGACGGGCGCGATAACCTTTCATGGCAACGCTGGAACCCAAATCCGCACCGTTCTCCCTCTTTACTTTGATCCTGAAAACCTCGGGGTAAACGCATTACAGGCTGTAAGTTCATTCCGCATTTGCCAGGGCAGAGGAGGCCGCTGATCCCACCTGAGACGGCAGACTTTGTTACCAAAGCGTTTGCGCCAGCTGGGCACGTTGAGGTGTCCAATGAGAGTGTTAAGGTCCTGCAGCGATGCGATCTACTGGATAGCGACGTGGAAGCTGCAGCCCTCGCCGAGCTGGAGCTCAATCGCCCTCTTTTCCTTGTTGGCCCTCGAGATACGGTCACGGAAGCCGACGTCAAGAAAGGCATATGTTCGAAGCAATGCCTGTCCAGCTTTGGTATACTGAAAGCACGCGTTGTTGAAGCTTTTGGTATGAATTTGGATGGTCCCTCAGTGTTACTCTGATATATTATGTAGATTTTGTTGAGATGGAAAGAGGCGCTCAGCTCCCAGAGCTAGTTGAGACCAGACGACACAAGATGACCTTTGGTATGTTTATAGAGAACGTTAAGAAAGGCAAGGCTCTTTACGTCTTGGATCTGCAATGCGCCCACCGCCAACCCATTCCTTACGGGTGATCACTTCCCTTTTCTTGTAGTCTCGGACGTACCATTCTTACCCGCAGATGTCTAGTGGACTGGACGATGGGAATTTGGCCATAGTCAATACGGCCATATTCACCCAAACTCATCACTGGGCTGATTCACTCTGGGCGCTGGCTCACGGCGGAGGCGTCATCACATATTGGCACCACGACGCAGACGGAAAAGCCACCATGATTGATTGTAAAAGCGGCATCAAAGTATGGTCCTTCTTTATTCCCAACAAAGACCTTTCTCCCGCAGACCTAACGCGAGCCATGGAACGACTTGCAAGCCTGAAGTCCGTTATGCCCACAGCGGAGGAGGGCACCGTGCAGACAGTTGTTGTTTTTCCCGGAGACACTCTGTGAGGGCGTTATATATATATTCCTCCATTTCAACGCTCATGTCGCCGGACAGGTTCATGCCCCCTGGCAAGATGCACATGGTATATACTCCGCTTGAGTCGCTCTCTGCGGGCTCCTCGTTTTGGAATATCTCTACCCTTCATCTCACCGCTGTATCTCGCCTGCACGACAGTCGATTAGGAGAAACACTCACCAACGTCGAACACAACGACGAAGACATATTCAACACGCTGGTTCGTCTGGCTATTGCAATCCCGTTGATGGGGAACAGAGGCCCGTCTACCTGTTTTACCGCCGCCGGCAAACTCATCGCGTTTTTATAGCCCTCCGCCTCCGCCCTATCCTCTTCCTCTACGACATGATAGTCAACAACCGCAGGTACCTGTCTATCTACGAGAAACACTCTCATTACGAGCTGTCGACCCTGGGCTCGGCCGAGGATTACGACGACTGGTCGGACACAGGCGAGGAGCCAGAGTGCGTTCCCAAGAGGAAAACCAAGAAGAGAAACTACGCCACTCCAATCAATAACAGTGAGCCCTTGATGAGACAGCGCCGCTTGATTTTGACTAGCGGTAGAGCTGGAGGAAGACGATCTGCGTCGGCGGAAAGTGGATCGCATTATGGCCCGGGGCATTGAACCTGCTCATATGGAGACCGCATTGCGCACCGTGGAACAACTGTTGGCGAGGGCTATCCTTGGCTTCGAAATTCCAAAGATCGACACCAACAAAGACGGAGCAATCATTGAAAAGCTGCGAAGCGCCCATCCCAAGGGCTTGGAACGCGCCCGCGCCCGGAGATTTGGCGCCATCAGACGCGCTCATAGCGCAAAATGGTTGGAAATAACGGAGAAAGTCTTGACCGGCTGGGATGATCCAGGACCCCTGCTTCAAGAAGTTGATTACGCCGTCCTGCAACGGTCAACCTGGCCGGAAGAGGTTTGGCTTGACCATCAAACAGCTTGAGATGCTGTTGCGACCTAATGTCTTGTGCCAATACCTATATGATTATGCGCGTAATGAATCAATGACGGTCGACTGACTATCAGTATCGGACGCGCGAGGAATGCTCTTGGCTTTTGTGAGACTCAGCAAGGCAGCCAGGTCGCTAGTTAGGTCGAGCTGAGCGATCGCTCCGACGGTGTCGACGTTCAACATACCTATCTCGAACTCCCAGCGCCCGCCACAACGGCCAACGACTTACTACCCGTCCTACTATCCTCGCGCTTCACGGTCGCGTCTATTCCACCACGCACTTTTCGACTTGCGCGACGCAATGGGCGTCGTACTGATCCGTCGCGCGTGCGTCTATGAGTTCCAATCCATTCTGGAGGATTGGGTCGTCTTGGTACGGAGTGGGCAGCGAGGCCAGCGCAGTGAGAGACCTCACCCTGCATTCCGGAAGCGCATTCAGGAAAGGATGGCCCTCTTTCAGGAGTTCTTGACGATATAGATTCCACGGTTCATCTTGGTCTAAGATACTTGTACTGATTTGATTTGATTTGATTCCGGTTTAAAGTGGCCTGCAGGCCGCGGACGGCCTATGCGTCCAGTATTCGCGATGCTTGTACTGAGCCTCTGCCGCTACTCGTATTCCTAAGCCTTCCGCCCCGCCGCAAAGAAACTCATTCGTTCCTTCTGGAAAGGAGGGGCCCTCCAGCGGCCAAACGTTGGTCCCCGCGCCGCCCCTCTGCGCTGCCAGCGGCGCGTTGGTAGCCTAAAACTGAGTCAGCGAGTGCGCTCTGTGGAGGAAAAAGCGTGTCGAGGTACAGGGAGGCGGTAGAACCACAACGGCCTCGCAAGACGCTGCAGCGGACGTAGTCAGGTCGAGTGGAGGAAATGGGGACCGCGTGTGCCAGTGTACAGTGCGTCGCTGTGGTTTCCTACCCCCCAAACGACGGATTTGGGCTCGCTTGCCGGGCCGCATAATCGGGCTCCGCGGGGATTGAACAGATAGACGAAGAAGAAAAGCGCACGAATGCGCGGTACAAAGACCTAGGCAGCCGCGAGGCGGCGTACGTACGGTTGCCGTTCGTCAAGTAGTCGAGTTGGCGGCGCCCTACGCCAGGTCACGACCAGGACCAGTTCGTCCATTTTGTTGCGTGTTGATGGGTCCAGAAGACCGAATGACTCGAGGAAGACGGGAATGATGAAGGAGGCAAAAAGGCGGGCGTGTGGATCGTGGATGTTCTTGGAAATCACGTTGAGGAGGCATAACGCTGGCAGCTTGGCCCTTGGACGGACCTGAGAGTACGCAGCACAATTATACATTCGTGAATGGGACAGTCGCAACTTCCACAGACTCAGCCAGGGATTTGTATGCAGCAGTACGACGATAGCAAAATAATGCGCGCCGCCAGATATTGCTACTGGAGTCAACTACGGTGCGAATACAACCTCACTCCTAGCTGAGCTACTTGTATACAGGGCGACTAGAAAACACAACTCACCCGCAGAATTTGACCTGGAAGGCAATCCGAGACGATGTAGGCGCGCTGCAGGTGGTCGCTGGAGCGAAGTTGAGCTTTCGATCCTGTCCCCGGAAGCAAAAGACGGATGCGTCTGTCCGTTGATCCCTCCGATCGGCGGCAATTGCACGCCAGCTTTCTGCAACTTCGACGACCAGCTCGCCTTACGATGCTAACCATCAGACCCTGGCTACATTCTATCAACTGCAGCTGGTTCAAAGCTCATTGAGCCAAACTCGAAACAAGCTCCCCTCTGTTGCTTCTTTGGTCTGAGCACCGGGGAGATTTTATGGCGGAGGCTGGGTGCAATCCAGGTCTTGAAATTTGAGGTAGGTTTGGTCTAATTTCTTATCTTCCGCACTCCTCCAGAATTTCTTATGCAGTTGACCAGATTAAAAGCAAACAGTTCAATTATAGACTAAAAGTAATAATATTGAATGTGCAATACTCCTTCAAAATCCCTTTGCCATGCCCATCTTCTCCAACTTCTTCCTCATGGCCGGGGAGAGGTCCAATCCCGGGAAGCCCTCTGAGGATCGAATGCCTCCGTTGGTCTTCTTGCACCAGTCTGGCGGCTTGTCTTGCAAAATCCGGAACGAATCCCGAGGAAAAAAGAATACGTGGCCTACTCGGCCGGGAGCCATTCCATTCTCCCTGTTCCCCACTGGCACCCAGCGAGCCACCTTGTGATAGAGAGCTCCCGCCATAAAAATAATCACATCCCCCGTTCCATATCTGTTGAGAGTTAGTCCTGGGTCTCGGGCGTCGATGAGTACCTGCCTCAGCTTCACTCCAAGGTCAGGAAATATAGCCTCTCCTCCAGAGAAAGTCCCCGCGCAAAATATGGCTGCCGGGCCATCATCCTTGCCGTCGCGGTGTACACTAACCTGCAGCTTGAAGACCAGAGCCCTGCCCACCCATGGACCGGGATCCTCTGCGAACCACTGGCCGGCTTGGAACGCAGCCTCATACCTGGCGTGTTCTGCGGGATAGGCAACTCTGAAGAGCTCCTTGAGGTAAGCGGCAACTTTCTGAGTAGCGGCGTAATATGTCCTCATGGCTCCGGAACGAGTGGATCCCGCCGTGCAGTCGGCGGAAGGGACCAAAGGGCCGTCCTGTATACGGTCAGAGGCGAGACGGCTGGACAAAGGCAGTTGCTCTTACTGCATGTCCTTTCATGCACCAGGCGGCGACAGCGTGGAGGACTCCGCAGCGCTCTGCTTCCCCTCCCGCTTGCGGGCCTTTGGCGCCCTCCTCAACGCCCTCCTTAACTCTGGGGTCCTCCTCGGCGCCCTCCTCGACGCCCTCCTCATCCTCTCCCACCTCAGCCTCTGCAGCGCCGAACAGCATCACGTCGCCATCCTCGGAATGTCGAACATCTTTCTGGGCCGGATGAGGGGGAAGCACTGAGCCCAAATCGTGCGCAGCTTGATACGCGATGTCGACCAACTCGGAATCCAGACCGTCATATTTGACCTGAGCGGGGGGAAGAGCATCTAAGTCGGCCTGGGAGCGGCCAGCAGGAGAATAAGGAGGGTACTGAAGAACGTCAGCAGCGCGAAGACCCCCGTACAAACAGGGACTCACCGGCGAGCAGATTGCTGCTGCTCTCATGGGACGATGGGCGAAGGCGGCAAGCAACGTTTGACTGTCCTCGTCGACCAAGCGCATAGACATGGCGTCTGGAAGCAGCGCGGATTTCTCCAGCTCCTTGCAGCGAGCGTCGGCAGCTGCAATCTCGGCCTTGGTATTGATGGGGCGTTCGCGCAGCTCCTTCAGGCGAACCCCCGGGCAGAGGAAAGTCGGAGCGAATTTGGCCCAGCATTCGGCTTGATGCCGATCGGCGCGACGATGGAGGGCCTCCCGCAAATGCGGGGGTTTGCTTTCTTGAAAAACGGCCTGCGTGCGCCTGTCGGGAGGTCTGATCGGAGCCAGCTGGGCCTAAACAAGCGCGAAAGTTAGGGCTGGTTCCATAAGCAAACGACGACAACGAGAACCTTGGTGGGACGGCGCTTTTTGGCGGCTGGACCCTCCTTCGGGGCGGGGCCAGGGGAAGGAGTCCTCTTCCTTTTGGCCTGCTGAATGTTCAGCGGCCAGATTAGCGCGGTCGACGCGAGAGCTACGCACCGCAGTTGGGTTCTGCTGGGCTGCCGGCCGGCTGGAGGACCTGGCGGCGCGCTTAACCATAGAAGTCGCGAGAAAACAGAGGAGAGAATGTCCAGAAGAGCCAATAACGCGGAAACTCGGTGCGACAGAATCCGCGCCGTCTGCAAGGAGGAACTGGTTCCAGAATTCCCAGATACGGAGGCTAGCAAGCCAGGCGCGTTGGGAGCCGGGCTTATATTATAATATAGACGGAATCTAAAACAAATCGGCCCTGTTTCGGGCCGCGCGCCGTAAGGAGTTGGTAAGCAGTCGATGATGTGGAAATCAATTTCCTTGGCAGCGCTGCGGCCATCCTCCGACTTGCCCGCCCCTTCTCAATCGCCCGGAGCGGAAAGCTAGAACTTTGCTTGCTAGACGAGGTCGAAAATCAATAAGGATGCGAGAGAGCAAGCAAAGCGCAGAGCGCCTCAGACTACAACAACGGTCCGCTTCGAAGCGCCGGCGCGATTGGACCTGCGCCGAAGCCCAAATTAGGCGCTCCTAAAGTTCGAGCCGTTTAAAGTCTAATTCCATCAATTAGAAGCGCGGACGCGGATCACGTCAGGCGCACCGCAATAATTCCTCCGGCGCTCAAATCTTTATTATGTAAATGGACTTTCGGTGGCAATGCGAGCGGATCCTGAGCAGGCCTCGACGCAGCGAAGAACAATTCGCCGCGCACGCTTATGTTTACAGAAAGATTGGAAGGTTTAGCGCTTAGCTTTGGGCTCGAAAAGGAGAATAGGTAATTTGGAGGATGCCGGAGCGGGCTCAGGCCCAGGACTCGGCGGAGTGAAGGAATTGACAGGCAAAGTTGACTGAGATGCTGCGAAGCGCACCGGTAGATCCTGAGCCGGGATGCGATGCGCAGCGGAGGCAAGATCCTTAAGTCTGAATAACGCGTCGGGCTCTTACGTTGGGCGATGCTCGTCTGCTCTCCCGCACGCAAGTGATTGGTCTTGAAGATAACATTATCCAGTAGCTTTGCTGTCTTATACCGCATTGAAGGTATTATGGACTCTTCCTGAAGTATCCCAGGCGGAGAAGGTGGAGTGCATGTACAAGTCAAAGTCGGTCACCGTGTTATCTTCGGTGTAGTCCCTGCTGCGCTTAACCATCTTGCGAACTTCGGCGGTCAAGGGAACGTCTGCAGTCCGAAAGCACGAGCGGGAAACAATAACGTCTTGATACAGGGCGTGCAGTTCGGAATTCTGCACCGCCTGGGATGGCCGCGATTGAGCAGCGAAGAATGACGAACTGCCTTATAGACGCACCTCCCTGTTAAGGTCGATGGGACCGCTACAGTCCCTGAATCGTAGCTGCAGCATAATTTAGCATAGTTTATACTGCTGCTGCAAAACACCTCGCCTGGATTGGCGGGCTTTCTGGCGCAATATACTTGCTGCCCGTAACGTATTGCAAGAAGCTCTGGGCGCGATACCCGGGCTTCCTGGCTTCTAGTTGGTATTCTTCGACGGCGTTGAGGGCTTGGTGAGAGTCGTGCTCAAGAGGGCCCTCGCGAGACACCCATCGCCAAAAGCAAAGCTGCCACTCGGACTGAAGCGTTCCCAAAGCCGCGCTCGCGTGGGCCACTGGCGTGAAGACAAGGACTTTGTGCAGGTCAAGGAAAGTCATCCGTCCCCCAGGGCAGAATTGTCTTATGAATCCAGGTAGCTGGGGTTGTTTTACAACCTGAGAAAGGTTGCGTTAGACTGGGCAGCAGAGGCAGAGAAACACGCACGTCGAAGAGCCGAAGTTTCTGGCGGCTGTTCACGACGGGGTTGAAGGCTTCCTTAAAGGCCTTGACGGCGCCGTTACTGTCGTAGGCAGAGAAACTTTCGAGTGGAGGGCTGTAAAGAAGTACTTGACGATAAATATTGGAACGCGCCCTTTCTAAGATAGGCGCGGAGGTCAGCGACAGCGCTTGCTAGACCATTGTGAGCTTGGAGATCAACGTAGAAGCGGGGCTTACCTCGTCCAAATCAAGATAGGTTTCAGCCAGGAAGACTACGGCTTGCCGATCAGGATGGGAGGGGTTTCGCAACGGGCCATGGCTCTCAACCAACTTCGGCCACGGACGAATGCGTTGCGCTAGATTGGGAACCACGCCGAGGACAAAATCAAAGTCCATTATGGCTTTGGCGCCAGCTATGGCTGCAAGAATAAAGCAGCCAGATATCTCCGGAGGGAAACCTTGTTGGCGGGTGAAGAAGACTCCCAGCAAGGTTCCTTGCGCTTGCAACTGGGCGCGCTTGCGAGGTCCTAGGCCTATGGAGTTCTTGGTTTCGAGAGTCTTGGCGCCCATCTCACTATCTGTCTCAACCCAGAAAGGAGTCTTCAGCGCCGCGTCCAACGAGGCTTGCATCAATCCCTTGGCCAAACCCGGACCGGAGGTCATGTTCCTACAAGGCGGACACATACCAAATAAGCAACGGGACGCCTGATAGAGGTTGACCGCGTACATCATCCAGAAGTCGTGGTCGGAGACATAAATGCCCGCGATTGAAACTCGGAAATTCTCTGCGGTGGGTTCTATAGAGGTCCAAAATGGAAAGTCTGCAGGGGAACCGCCATTGACTACAGCCAGGAAGTTGAGAAAACATTCTGCACAGTCTTCCACAGCTACTGCTTGGCCTCCTGAGCGGCTCAGCGCGGTAAATCGAAGACCTCGCCCGTGATCACTACGAAGTGGTATGGCCCGCAGAAAGGCCATCATCCTGGGCCAAGCAAGGTCGGGATCAATTTCCATGCTGTCGAGATTGTTGGGTCGCGTATCTGAAGCGCGCGCGCCGGCGGACGGTCGAGCAGCGCCCATTAACCCCGACGCCTACCGGCACCTTAAGAGATTATTGCGCCTGTTTCTCAATTAAGACTTACCGATTCTTGGTTTTGACGAACTGTGCGAGCTTCTGCCGGCGTGAGACCTCCATGCAAAGGAAGGTTATGAGGAATTGAGGGAAAGCTAGGTCTCTCGCGCCGGTCTGGATGTAGATATCGCGCAGTCCGAGTTATAGTCTGGGGATGCTGCCCAGGCATCAGCGATGTATAAACCAACAGAGATGCGTTGCGGTACCAGGGAAGGTGCTGGCGACCTAGAACTTGGGGTTGTGGATGCGCTCGAGGAGGCGGATTGGCCCTGGCGGGATGGAGATTCATTCAAAGGGAAATCCCTGTCGTTTAGGTAGCGATAATTCGCTCTGGGCGTCATGAGCTGAGTAGGTCAAGATCAGCGAATGGAAGGTAGTAAGTTTCTTTCACGCACGGCGTCGTTTCCATTAATCATCAAAACATCATCATTGTCTTCCTCTTCGACCATGACGGATGAAATCAGCCCGGGGATCTTCCTATAGGAGACACGTAGCAGAGGGAACGTAGGCTAAGGCAGTGAGGAGTCAGCGAAAGAGATCGCTGAGGCAGTTGTTCGCGGTCGCTTGCCAGGGCCCTGGAGCTCAGCCTTTTTGCCTTTTTGGGACTATCTTTGATACGGCCGTTTCGGCCGGTCGCAGCGCTTGGAGCTTACGGTTGTCGACCTGCAAGAGGCTCTGGGAACAAAGGGCTTAGTTTTCTCACTGCTTTGGCGCGTGATTCGACTTGAGAGAAGCCACCACGTGACCGTCTAGGTTCTTGAGAGACTGCGTCCACTTATGCCACTCGAACCAGCCAGCGTAAGTCTAACGCTGCGGTTGGTAATTTCCTTGTTCAGCAATCTGCAGAATCGCCCCGCTCCTACCTACTATGCAAATGCCGTGGATCTCAACAGGGACTTTCTGGCCCGCTTGGAAGCCCACTTCTTGGCTCGCTGGTGGGACTGTCAGCTGGTGATAGAAAACTGTTCCGTTTACAGCTCCATTCGCCGCGAACTACCTCGCGAGCCAGACAAACTTACTTCTGAGATTGAAAACAACGAGGCTCCGGTGAGTGCAATCCTTACGCTGCGACTCAAAATCAAATCGCTTTCAGTCCTGCGGTCCGCAATCCGTCGAAGGTCCAGATCCAGAAAGTATGACTGCGTACAACGAAAGGTTCCTACAAAGCATAGAGCGCCAGATTACCAAAAACCCATACGACCTCTCCGAGTTGCTTTCTCTGGCGGATGCCTACAGCCCGTACGCTGCATCCGCACATTTCAAGAGAAACTCGAATTCTTCTATGGGTTTAGCTGAAGACCACACGATTTCACCGTTGACAGCTGCTGCAACAGACGGAGACAAGAGGCGCAGGTCGACGCCGGCATCTGATACTGCGCCAACGCCCTGCGCAGAGCGCCAGACGTGCGCTTCGTTGTCGACGTCTGCGCCGACCGCAGACGCTGGAGCAAGCGATCTAGAGACGTTGACGATATCTGATACTGCGTCGACATCCAACGCAGAGCGCCAGACTTGCACCTCGTTGTCTGCGCCGACTACAGGCGATGAAGAGGAGTGTCTAGAGGCGTCGCTGTTTGATACTGCGCCA
>KN880804.1:0-19187 GCA_000934385.1 Cylindrobasidium torrendii FP15055 ss-10
CACGCTCGGCAGCTACACCGATAATCACGAGCTGATCGCGCGCGCCCGTTTCTGGCTGTAGCCAGGCCTGTTATCAAATCTTATCGCGGCTTATCTCTCTGATCCGGGCGTGATTGTGACTGTCTCAGTGGGCGGTCCGTTGATCGGGCCCAATATTGAGAGACAAGCACTCCATCCGTGGTGAAGCCAAGAGTCAGGCCAAAAACATGGACAGTAGGCTTTAATAGTACTTGAACATGCTAAGACCCAAAAATCTTTGCCCCCGCCTGCTCTAATCCGCGGGAATAAATTGGCTGTCTCAGTGGCCGGGTAATGACTGTATGGATAATCTACACGATGAATCATGGAATTTCAAGAGCATTCAAGCTTGTCTTGTACAGTCTGTGTACAGTGTATCCAACGTTGATCCAACGGCCAACCATTGCGAGGCCCATCAATCGATCAGATTCCGAATGCGATGCTCTGTCATCCTGCCGTCACCGACATGGATACCCCCCCCTCAGCGCACTGCCCTGGAATTGGCCAGGCGCTGGGAGCAGGCTGGGAGACGCACGCTCATGAATTGATGCGAAAGCGCGCCAGATGGTTCATGTCACGTGTAAATTTTTTGGCCAGGCCATCCCGGCCTGCTCCCGGCCTTAGTGTCCAGGCTCCGTTGTTCCGCTACTATAAGAGGTCGCCATAAAGGAACTCTATTTCCATCTTCTCTTCCTGCCCTTTTCCTTCAACCCAAACCACCGCTGCAACGATGTGGCCCGTAGTTCCAACAAGTATTGCCACACTCCTTACACTCTCTGCGTCGGCATCTGCGTCGACGTCCTTCACAAACGCACACGGACACAATGCACATGCACATGCCGCCGCTGCTCGCGCCGCTGGCCTTCGCGCCCGGAATATCGTTTACGACAACAAGCTCAAGGATTCTTACGACTTTGTGATTGTTGGAGGCGGCACTGCCGGTCTTGTCCTTGGTGCGCGCCTCTCAGAGGACAGCAACCACACTGTGCTTGTTCTCGAGGCTGGCCACAGTGGCGACGCAGTGGTTAGCACCATTGGTGTGTCTTCTTCGCGCCTCTTCAATTACGCTAAGTGTACTGATTCTCATGCTAGATGTCCCGCACAACACGTACTATGACTCTCTCACCAAGAGTGAGTACGATTGGGCATATTCTACGGCTGCCCAGGCTGGCTTGGATAACCGCAACCTGCCCTGGCCGCGCGGGAAAGTCCTAGGCGGCTCGTCTGCCATCAACGGTCTCTATGCCGTCCGACCTGCCGAGGTTGAAGTTGATGCATGGAAGGATCTTCTCGAGGGCGCAGATGGTGCCGACAACTGGTCATGGAACTCGCTATATGAGGCCATGAAGAAGTCCGAGACTTTCACTGCTCCTTCTGACGAGATCGCCACCACCGCCGGTATTACCTACGATGCGTCCCTCCATGGCACCGATGGACCAATGCACAACTCCTATCCCGGATACCAGCTTGAGCTTAACGGCGAGTGGCAGACTGCCCTTGCCTCAATAGGCATCGACTCTCGCAAGGACGGAAACGGTGGCGAGAATTGGGGCGCATTCGTGACCACTTCTTACATTAACCCGGCCAATTGGACTCGCTGTATGTCTTTGTCATAATTTGTAGCCATGCGATTTTAACCCCTTGACAGCTTACACTCGCAACTCTTACCTTGACCCCCTGCCGCCTCGGGACAACTTTGACGTCCTTGCCGATGCCCAGGTTACCCGCCTTCTTTTCGAGAGTGGTTCGGGCGACCTGAAGGCGAATGGTGTCGAGTATGCGTCTGCCAGGGACCAACCCACGTCCATCATCAAGGTCAACAAGGAGGTCATTCTCGCCGCTGGTGTCGTCGGCTCTCCTCAGGTCCTTATGTTGAGTGGTGTTGGCCCGCGCGATGTTCTCGAAAGTGTCGGCATTGAAGTCAAGAACGAGCTTCCCGGTGTTGGCCAGCACCTTCAGGACCACTTGGTCACCGCCGTATACTTCAGCACCAACACAACGACAGCTGGTAGCCTCCGCACTGGCGGTCTCGACACTCCTGAATTCGGATCGTACATTAACTCTGCCACTGCCTATGTCAACTTGACCGCCATTCTTGGCGAGTCTGCAAGGAACGACTTCCTGGCCACCATCAGTGACGCTGCCGCCGCCTCTGCAGCTCTTGTCCCCAGCACCTCCTCTGAAGTTGTCACCGGATACAAGAACATGTATGCCAAGGCGCTCGACCTCCTCCAGAACACCCAAGTTGGCAGCATCGAACTCCTCTTTGCGCTCACTGGCGACGGTACTTTCGGTGTCCAAGCCGGTCTCCAGCACCCCTTCAGGTATGCTTTTTTCATCACTATCCCTTCCCCTTCAACTAACGCCTTTCTACAGCCCGGGACACATCTCCTTGAACTCCAGCAGCGCATTCGACTACCCCATCATTGACCCTGGCTACCTCAGCCACAGCGCCGATCTCACTGTCCTTCGCGAGGGTATTAAGCTTGCACGCAAGGTTGGCCAGACCACCCCCATCAAGGACGCTGTCATCGCCGAGACTTTCCCTGGCGACTCTGTTCAGACCGACGAGGAGTGGGAGACCTGGCTCAAGCAGAACCTCGGCACTGAATACCACCCCCGTGGATCGTGCTCTATGCTTCCCAAGGCTTCCGGTGGTGTTATCGACCCCAAGCTCTTTGTCTATGGTACATCTAATGTCCGCATCGCCGACTCCTCAATCTTCCCCATTGACATGAGCTGCCATGTATGTATTCTATCTCTGCGCTTGTTGTTCTGGATATTGACAAACTCTTCAGTTGGAGGCTCCGACCATTGGTGTTGCTGAGAAGGCTGCTGAAATCATTCGTGCTGCGTACACCACCGGCACTACTTCCTCCACCAGCCAGTCAACAGGCGGCTCCTCCAACCAGAACACCTCCGCTTCTTCCGGCAACGCGGACGGTGCGCTTGCACTGTCTGCCCCTTGGGCCGCCCTCGTCGCCGGTGTTGTCTCTTCCATGTTCCTCTAAGGGTTTTTCAACGGACTCGCTCTCGTAGTGTACATAGGTTGACCGATGTGATATATTAGGGCTGGTAGCCCTCTCCTCTACTGCCACTCTCTTTTCTCTCACTAGAAGCTGCGCTACTTGTTGCGTTTGCATTCTTTACTTTATGACAACCCGGTCTGACTAGGCACTAAACGGACATGAACTTGTGGATTTATTGTTCGTTGCACCTTCTTTTATTTTCCCGGGATTCCTCAAACAAAAGATACCAATAGTGTAGCATAGATACGGCCTCGTAATACCAGAACAATGCCTGGACTGCCTCTCGATGTGTCTACGCCTGATCCAACAACCTGTACTCAACACAACACAAACAATGGAGTTGTTGGGTGTTCTTGTCTGATCCTTACAGTCGAGCTTGACATAACCCATAACCCTCCGTGGTCTCAATAGCTATGGGTTATGAGGTTGCGCGCACTCTCCCCACATCTGACTCGGGGTATTCACTCAACAGTTGTTCACACCATCTCGCAGACATACCCACTCATCGTATCTTGGGTAGACCAAAATGCCATTCCAATATAGCTATCTCCACGAATACAACAACAACGATCACTGCCTCTTCCGTTCTGTTGCACTGAATCCCTTGGGTGCGTCCATCCGGACGGGGCTCTGGATACTCGCGAGCGTGCCGATGCTGAAGTACAAAATGGGCAGCAGAATGAAGAGTACAACGAGAAGGACGGTGATGAGCCCGGGGGTGAGAAGCTGGTATCTAGCGAGGATCCCACCCTTATTCTGCTTGGCGGTCTTGAGGGAGAGGACAGGAGTTTCTTCAACTGCTCTCTTCGAATGAGAATGAGGGACAAATGAGGCTGAGAGAAGAGTGAGGTGCGAGGCGAACGGGAGCTTAGCGAGGGTCGATTCAAGGAGGGCATCTACAACAGGGTAGAATATCAGCTTCATAACTTGGGCGTAGGTGGGTTTAAGTGGAAACGCACCATGTCGGACCATGGCTTCCCCACGCGCGCCCGAGATCTCTGGCATATTCACAACAACAACAGACTTTGCAGAGCCATCCAGAGATATTCCTCCAATGCCTGGTGCGAGAGAGACGAGCCGGGACGCGCAGCGTTCTGCAAGCGATTCGGCGAACGCAGCGAGGTCACCAACGTTGGTGGCAGGAACATAGGGAATCTGTTGCGATGATGCTGCAGATTTCAAGGAGCGCGCGACGTGGGAGCTGGAGGGAAGCCTGCGCAGGTCGGATGCATGAAGCTAGGGGGCAGCGCGTTAAACTATGTATGAAGTATAAGGCGCATGAACGTACCCCAGGTTGGTCTATAATCACAATAGCCTCCATGGCACATAAATCGTCCCCAACAATAATGCTGTCGAAGCTGCTTGTTTCAGCTAACCGGTCGAGGGCGGCATGGCTGCAGCGCTCAGTCTGAGTATGCTTTCCCTCGAGCTTGAAGACACACAACGTACTGGTGAGAGGACCAGGCAACGATGGGAGCAGTATCCTTGAATGCCAGAGCCGCCGGCAGCAGCGCGAGAAGAGAGAGCGCAAGTCTGGCCATCATCGTAGTGAGCGTCAGAGCCAGAATGCCGAACCACGGCTGGTTGGATCGAGCGGCCATCACGGCCATCAGGGTCAACCAAACTATTAAATGATGTCTTGCGACTCGAGCCAGGCATTTACACAAAGACTGGACTTCTACTGAACAGATGATATTTACTTTCCTGGAATCGCAAAATAATTTTGCCGAGTGTCTAGTCTTTCGTGGAGCGTTCTTCCACTAACGCTGTCAGGACTACTAGGACACTCAAGTCTCAAGAGGATGGCAGTTTCCGATGAACATCGCGAGTCGTCTCTCCTTTGTACATTGCCTCGTCAACCACTTAGTCCGTCTAGCATTGACCAAATTTCTATGCATCTGTTGTCGTCCGTCCAAGCAAGCAGCTGACTTTCCGAATAATGATAATCATTGTGCCACCCAGTGAATCAATCCGGCGTAAAATGTTTCGTTAAGTGTACGTAGTACTACCATCCACCCATCAATCTCTTTCACCGTCTACTTGTTGTAGTAGCAGATGTAGTGGTCGCCGCATGGGTTTCCGTGCGCAGAGCCATAGTTGAAGCGCCAGCGGTTACTGCAAAAACGTGAGCGTCGGCGTTCATCGAGGCGCCAAATGGATACTCACCCCTCGTCAACGAAGTTGTCGGGGTTGCCCCAGCTCTCGTCGCCGTGGCGTGAGCCGCCCTTTCCGATGTAGCAGATGTAGTGACCCGGGCAGGCATTGTTGTGGCCGTTGGTGGATCCAAAGTTGAGCTTCCAGCGGTCGCCTTGGTCAACGACGAGGTCTGGGCTTCCGTACGACGTTTCACGCTTGGTGATATCGGACTGAAAAATTTCGAGGATCCAGTAAATTTCAAATAATCACAGCGTAAGGCTCGGGTTGAGCGCTGGGCGCGGCGGCGACACCGAGGGCAACAGCCGCGAGAGTGAAGAAGGCAGTGGTGAATTGCATCGCTAGTTGTGTAGATAGATGTCAAGAGGATGAAAGTGGTAATGTGGGATGTGAGAGTTACCATTAAACACAGCCAGCTTATATATGACTAGACAATGGGCATATTCGCGGCTTTCCATAAACAGCAAACCTTGGACAGATTCAGGAGCGAACTTAGCCGCGGTTGGACAACAAGTCTCAAAGTAAGTCTTTGACCCTGAAAGGTAACACAATGGCATTGATCGTTCTTTGTCAGCGAGCTCAAGGAGATTGCCTTGATGGCGTGATATGGTCAACGCTCCCCCAGGCGTATTGTGGCTGACGCTGTTGAGCACTATCCAAATGTTCTTCATCGTCCTCCCGCCAACATGTCTAATCTGACAGACATCAACAATTACAACAAGTTCCCGGTCCATTGCTAATTCAAAAATACAAATAAAATTGTTGCTAGTTTCACGCCTTCAACTCCTCCGCGATGATGACCGCTGCCTTCTCTCCCACCGTCACCGCGGCAGCGTACGTGTTGCCATTCACATTTTCCGGAGGAACAGACAAGTCTGCGACCTTCAGAGACTTGACCCCGTACACATTCAACTTGCTGTCGACGACACCACCTTCCGCCTGGGGTTTCATCGCGCATGTCCCGAGCGAATGCCATGTCGTGCCGACCCACTGGCGGATATTGGCATCAATGGCCTTGTCGTCTTCTGCAGTGAACTCGATCCGAGGTGCATCGAGCGGGGTAGGGCTCGACGCAGACAGTGCCTCCGAGGCTGCCTTTCCAGAGAATTGAGGGTGCACAGGTGCAAGGAAACCGCGGAAGCGAGGGTGTCGGCGCATGAGCTCCATACCGCGCTTGTAGCCCCAGCGAAGCGCGACAACGTCTGAGTAGCTGTGCACACATAACCTAAGCAAACAATGGAATTATCGAAGGCAAGAAAAACACGTACTCAGAAAGGAAACCGGACTGGAAGTCGGCTGGTGCGTATGGGTCGGTCGACTCGCTGTGTATGCTTCCTCGCGAGGCGGGGTAGGCCAGGAAACAGCCACTGCAGAAAAAGTTGATGGGAGGCAGCGCGGACTGGTCTGCGGGGAGGCCACCGAGGGCGCTTAGCCAAAAGAGAGGCTTGTCGGGCTTGTTGGCGTAGAACTTCTTCCAGCGCGCCTCAAATTCAGGGCCGACCTCGGTCAGCTCCTGCTCGAGTGGCCGAAGCTTCAACGCAGCGTCGACACCGCTTGAGAACACCGTCAGAGGGGACTTTTTTGCGATGGAATGCTGAAGCTTACTTGGTCGCCATCAGGCCACTACCATCCTTCTCCCAAGCCTCTGTCATCTCTTTCCAGAGGTCGGCGTCACCGCGGAAAATTTTGTCGTATGTGGTAGTTTCAGGGTCGGCAATATACGGCGAGACCAGGAAGTAGTGGTCCTGGTAGTTCTCCCCGACACCATCAAGCTCCTGGACGAGGGGAATGCCAGCCTTCTCGAGCACATCCTTGCGACCAATACCGGACCGTTCGAGAATGAGAGGGGAGTTCATCGCACCCGCAGAGACAACGACGAGCTTCTTGGCAGAAACGGTGCGGATGTCTTGAGGCGCTTCCGCATGAACGCGTTTGTCAAAGAGGTACTCGACAGACTTGGCCGTTCCATCTTCGACCACAACGCGGTTGACGAGAATGCCGTCGAGGATGAAGAGATTTGACCACTTCTTGTTGAACACATAATGGTGGGGAACGTCTGACCGGCGGCCTGACTTGCTAATCCACTTGGGCATTTGCTAGGTAACGTGGGGTAAGTACTTATTAGATGCGAAAGATAAATGTGACCCACATAGAAGCGGTTGACGGACCACTCGTGGAAGCCATTGCCATCCGTGCCTAGGGGACGGTCCTTCTCGAACTTGGGACCGTATTCGAGGAACTCCTTGCCAATGTCAAATACGGCGCTGCCGTACGATGCCTTGAGCGGTCCGTCCTTGCCATGGGTGGGCATGGTAGGGTCGACCTCATACGTCTCGGCCTAAAGAGAGCGTCAATTGACAACACCATTCGTATCAACACGACGTACATTTGCCAACAGTGGAATAAGCTCTCTGGAGCCCCAGCCTGGGTTGCTATATTCCTTCTCCCAAGCATCAAAGTCTGAGGCAGCAGGGCGATTGTAGAGCATGAAGTTGATGGACGAGCCACCGCCGACGCAGTGGCCAGTGGGGATGATAATGTTGCGGTTGGCGACATCGGGGCTGGGCTTCGACACGACGAATTGTGCTGTCTTGCTGGTGGGCGCAAGATGGCTCATATAGTACGCAGGCGCGGTGTGCTCTTTCTTGCCCTCGGTCGTCGGCCCGCTCTCGAGAACAGCGAATGTGAGCTCGGGGAATTGCGTCGCGAGTCGGCTAGCAGTGATGCAGGCAGCGGTGCCTCCACCGGCGAAGACAACATCGTACTCGGGCTTGATATCGTGGGGGATAGACATGTTCGATATGTTGGGAAATCCACAAAGACGAATAGCTGTGCTTATAAGCAGTCGATAACTGTTCTATCCGGGACGAGACATGGCTGGAATTCCATCAGCATCGTGATGGGAAGAATTCACTGCAAATTGAAAGCGTTTCAACTGAAGGTACGGCCCGCTTGACGCGGGGGGCCGTGATTGGTTCAAGCTCGGGGCTTGTCGAAACCGCTCCGCCCGAATGGGCACTGATGATGCTGATGGCCGCTTTCTCAAGCCGGTTTTCTGCCCACTTAATGCACGTTATCGCTGCTCTATCAGCTCGTGAGTCGTGAGCAAGTCGGATCGACTCTGGCTCTGCGTTCAAAGCGTTTTCTTGCAAGTTGGGGGATGGCGGATTGACTTGGGCACATGCCAGTCCACTTCCGCATTGCGATATCGCAATTTCGTGAATACCTGAGATGGGAAACTTGAGGGAAGCACACTAGTTCATGGAGCATCCCTCGTGGGACTCAGTGAGGGGGCCAAATGGAGTACACCTGGAACGTATGCGACAAGTGCGCATCTTTACAGATCAACACCTTGATACACTCACGGATTTGTGGCCCGATATCAGCGAGTGGCATAACTGTCTTCTCGTCCCTGCACATCCTCACAAGCTCATTTATTATAAAAATGTGAACGTGATTTGGACTGCATTATCAAGTATAACTTGATACATGAGAAGCAAAGACGGCAGAGACTGTCCATCAGCGTCGTCCATTGAGCTCGCTGCGCAGGACATGCCCTGGTTAGCACCGTGTATAACCTTTGGCTAGACCTTATAGTACCTCATTCAATTTACTAGTGCCAGGATGATGATAATTTTCTTGTAATGGAATCCCAGACGCCGATGGAGCCGCAAATCTACCCAGTATCATTGACAGAAAAGCAGGCGACACTTGGATTCGAGAAGTGTAAATCTCTATACTACTAACCATAAATAGTAGTCAACGTTCGCCTGCACACCGAATTATTTATTCTCCCAGGCCTCTTTGATTGTAAGGCCTTGAACGAGCATACAAATGAAAGCGTAGGCACCTCACCGTCTTAACATCAACTTGCGAACAATCGCATCCATGTGCTAATTCCAAGCAATATCCGATTCCAACTGTTGTGTACATTTCGGCAAGGGGGCCCACCAGGCTGTGTACATACTACATATACACGAAATTAACAAAATAAATAAGATTATGTATGTACAAACAGAAATGGACAGCGACTCCAAAAGTGGGGGATATTCTACACGAACAAGTCCGCTATTTGCATAATAAAGACGAAACTGCTCAGTACTCGTCCGCGATGTGAACTGACTTGTCGAATTCGCTCTTCGCGGGAGAGGTGAAATCCTGGCGGGAAAGTCAGTTTGAACGAACGGGAGAAGATACGACGCGGTCGACGCACCTTCATGTAGATGCCCTCAGTGGTAGATCTACCGTCGTTCATGACTTCAGTCGTGATATGGACGGTCCCAAAAGACTGAGCAGGACGCCCGGGAACGGCTTTTAATGAGCCCACTGTTCCTCTGTTAGCGTCCCTCCAGAAAGAACTTGAAGGGCCTGCGTCGCTTTGGCCGACGCCACCAGCAGAGCCGGAGTTGTACGATCGGGATATCGAGCGTGCGTTTAGGGTGCCCATGAGTGCGTTGGAGTAGAGCCTTCCAATTATGAGGAAGCTGGATCGCCGTCAATGCCGTGGGAGTTTCCAGAAAAAGAAAGGCGTACAATATGAAATGAATGAAGTTTGTTTGCATCGTGAGCCAGAGGATGAGCTCGACAATAGCGCCGAATGTGGTGAGGAAGCCTGTCTCCATGGTATACCGGATGAGGCGCCCAACGAGACTTGAGGTATAGTCGAAGGAGCTCTTCGTTCGGCGTCTGGAAAGCTATGCAAGTGTTACTCCGACATGGTCGCAGAGGCAAATGAGGTCGGGACTCACAATATAAACGAGAGACACAGTAATGAGAATATCACAGGTTGCACTGCCGGCGAGCCACGCGCTGACGAACGCCTCTTTCTCAAGGAGCTTGATGAGCAAGAGGTCGTTCAAGCTGACATATATTGCGTAGTACCATGCCATGCAGCATTGCATGAGGGATATAGAGAAAAGGAGGATGGGTAGCCAGATGCTCTTCGTGAGGTTGTAGATGCGCCAGATATAGAAGCCTTGAGCGATGGTCGCAACTACGCAGAGCGTTTCAGAATTGCGTCCCGATGACGGAAATGTAGGAACGCACGAAGACCGTTCAAGGGAGGCAGCGGCTCCCAGGACCAGTCAATGTGGGTCAGGGTATCGAGGTCCCCCCACCCGTCGCCGTATTGATTCCACGCAGCGATTGTGGTCATAATGGTGAAGACCGTCTCGAGAATGAAGATTGACCAGACTGAAGGAGAGTTTTAGATGATACGTGGAACTCTCAAGTAGGCGATGGGCGTACCGACTGCCTTGATGCCAATCCTGTCTTTCTTGAACGTTTCGTAGTACATGTCTGCACTCGTTTTAGCGTTGAAAATGGGACGTGAACGAGCGTATACGCACATGTTTGTACTACAAGCATTCCGTAGAGGCAGTATCCCCACATATACCCAAGAACCTTGGGTCTTGTCAGTCTTCACATCCCTCATCGAAGTGAAGAATTCGTACTAAGGGACCAGTCCTGTTGACGTTCGCGATCAGACAAGATAGCTGCACAGCTGAGGTGGACATACATAAGTGGGATGTTCACACCGGGAATTTGAGGAGGAGCCATTGCTGAGAGAATGGCCAGAGGAAGAGGGAAGACAGCGGTCGCGGAATGGTACTCGTGGGAGAGGGTACAAAGAGTTGCCGCTGATTCGTGTGGCCCTCTTATAAAGAGCACGAGCTAACACAGAGTCGGAATCTAGCTCCGTATGTAGTACATCGGTGATCATCAAGTGCAATGATCGTGCTCGTGCTACCTGGAGAGATGTCCCATTCTCGAGTGCGCATCACGTCTCGAATTGGAGTCTAATTTGTTAGACTAGAGAAGTTCACGAGTCTCCATATGTGGTGGACGAGAACTTGTGGTCGTGGAGAAGACTGAGGCATACCAGCTTTGTGCTACGCGTCGCCCGACCATCACGAACTGTGCCAGCTCTATTCTATTTCGAGTTTAGCTAAAACACAATTATCGGCAAAATCTGAGAGGCTCAAGTCCACATTTGGGACCGAATGACGAGTAAAAAGTTGCTGGAAAGCGTCAAGGTGAGGTGCCAAGATAAGGTCCTGCAGTGCCAGTTGAAAACCTAAATCAGAACTATTCCTTGCCGGAGCACAGGAAGTTCAGCTGGTTGTCGAGGGCGGCCAGATCTCAAAAATAAAATCTGCCGTGATGCCTCGACCATGCTCTAACAAATCGCCGTGTGTGAAGCACAGCAAATCAAGATAGACACGTTGTTCGAATGAAAACGGGATCGGGCGCGCCCCCATCATTGTGTGATTGCATCATGATCTACACGGCCCGACGATAGCGTCAAGTTTGTTTTCAACCTTTGTTCGAACTATGTCACCAGTGTATTTCATCTCTGTGGGAGCTCCCTCCCAAACCGCGTCTTCACTCCCATCATATTTTGGTCTTTGGAAACACGAAGATAACATAGTGCTAGCGGCTAGAATACCCGGAATACTTGACGCTGGCTAATGAGAATGCGACTCGCTCCAGCCGACTGACTACTCGCTGAGAATTTGTGCAGAAATCCTACATACGTGCACCATGCTATCTCCATCAGAAATTGTGCAACGGGGCTCTCCAAACTCCCCGAAGGATCAAGTCGAAATGTGCATTGTTCAAGTTGTATCCACGAGTCTTCGGCCACGGAGATGCTTCAGTTAACAATCAAAAATCTCTATAGAAAGGTGATAGAAAGGTTAGTCTATCCATATCGGCAACTCCCATCTCTCAAAGTTGCGGTTTTGCTGCTATTCGACTGTGCTACTCAGGACCAGTTTGGACTAGTCGCTCGACCCATCCATCCGCCTTCCGACCCAACGTGAGCATCCGACTCGATGGCATTGCATGACATACTCATTCTTCTTACATGCATTCAAAGCAAAGTCTGAGTCTTCTCCGGAATCCAGTCGATCTGCCACTATGTAGATGCCACCCGGGGAAAGCAGCATCCAATCCCGAGTGAAAGTTGATGGGAGAGGCCATCATCAGCTGGTCGAATATGTGGCTTGTCGGTTCTTGTCTTTTCCTTTGATGAGTGCAACATCCGTGTCGTCTGCACCCGCCGCCCCGCCCCTCGATGGCACACTGCACCTGCACGAGTTTGTCGACTTCCACCGTCTGCACAACCCGAACAGGACGATCTACACCTGGAAAGGACACGATGGGCGCGCTGAAGGTTTGAGCTATCTTGAGTTCTCGCGTGCCGTGCACCGCGCTGCTCGAGCAGTGAGCTATCTTTCCCACGAGACGCCGATAGGCGTGGTGGCATCATCGGATACCATCACATACCATGCTGTTTTTCTGGGACTCATGAAGGCGGGATACGTGGTAAGAAAGCTTCAGGTCTGCCGTGTCTTTTCCAGAAATCATAACATTTCCTCTTCAAGCCATACTTGCTATCTCCTCGAAACTCTGCGGTAGCCACTGCGAAGCTCCTACGAGACGTGAATTGTCGTACCGTGCTTGCTAGCGCGGTTACCCTTAAGGCACTCCTCGATGCAACCGCTCTGGAACTCGAGAAGCACAAAACCACAATCTCAGTCCACGAATTTCCTTCCACACAGCAACTCTACCCCAATCTGGGTGCGGAATCCGAACTTTCTGTCGACGCGCATTTCGACGATTATGTGTACGCTGGTCCTCGGCCTGCACTCACGGACGACGCATACTACCTGCATTCGTCGGGCAGTACCTCGCTCCCCAAAACGATTCCGCAGACCCATCTCGCGAATATCCAGTGGGCAACCTTTCGTGCGTCAATTTTTGTGGCCCAGTCATCGGCTTTGTCTCACCACCTTGCAGAGTCCGTAGGAGACATTCGTTTGCATAGGCCGGAGCTCCGCATCGGGGCTTCCATGCTCCCGTCGTTCCACACCCTGGGCCTGTACTTCCAGGTCTACGTGCCGCTCGTGGCGGTACGAGTGGTCAACGTTGCACCGCCCGTATGTCCTGCACCAGGCGCGATGCCCTTCGTCGCATCTCCTGCAAACGCACTCGATCATGCCAAAGCGACGCACTGCAACTCAATCGCCTCTCTGCCTGTTATTATTGAAATGTGGGGAGCCGACGCTTCCTCGCTCGAGATAATGCAGGGCATGGAAGTTGTCGTAAGATACATCCTGTGTACTCTCGAGGTTTGGACTTATCAGGCTTCAGTGGTGGTCTGGAGGCTCTATGCCAGCCCACGTCGGCGACAAACTGGTTGAACATGGTGTTCATATCTCCAGCATATACGGCGGCACAGAGTTCGGCGCCCCCGTGCATTCCATCGCACGAAAGGAGGACATCGCGAACGGCGACTGGGCACACAACCGCTTTGATTCGCGCGTGGCGGTCGAGTGGATATCTCACGGAGATGGGCTCTTCGAGCCGTGCTTCTTGGTGCGAAGTCCATCATGGCAGTGGGAGTAAAAGACTCACCTGAGGATCAAAGGTGAATGATGCGCATGCGCTGAGTGCACATAACATGCCTGACAAGAGAGGGTACTCAACGACCGACCTTTTTGAGCGCCACCCGACGAAGGATCTTTGGAAGATGTATGTTTGGAGATCCCCATATATGCATAAAATCTCTACGACTGACGCGGGAATAGTGTTGGCCGTGCAGACGATGTCATCGTGCTCTCCTCTGGTGAAAAGCTGGTCCCAATCCCAGCGGAGGACCTCATCAATAAGAGCCCTCTGGTGGCGATGTCCATGCTCTTCGGTAGGGAACAGTCCAGCGTGGGTGTTATCGTCGAACCTCGGAAGCCCATTGCGGCTGGCGACGAGGCGGCAGTGGCCGCGTTCAGAGAAAACATCACGTACGTCGTCCTTCCTTCTCGAGCACAAAGAAATTCTCGAACCTGAGCGGATATCTCTGTAGGTCCATCATCGATGAAGCCAACCAGTTGAATCCAAGCTGGGCACGAATTTTCCCCCACATGGTCGTGGTTACCGAGGAAAGCAAACCTCTCGTTCGAAGCGCCAAGGGGTCTCTCCAGCGCAAAGTGTCATTGGCTACCTTTGAGAAGGAGATCGCAGCCATGTTAGTCGTTCTCGCAGCGTGCACGTTGGGGCTGAGCCGCGCCACTCACATTCCATTGTCTAGCTATCAAGATCCAGAGGACTCCGGGGTTATCGTCAGCGATGTGCAACCTCTCAGTCCGGATGTGACGGATGTCGATTTGAAATCTTGGCTCATCCAACAGGCTACCGAAGTATTAGGGCGCAATGTCCATCTTCACAACGATCTTTTCGAGCAGGGATTCGATAGGCTAGTTATTCCTTCTCATTTCACTGGGCCATGCTCACGCTCCCCCAACAGTTTGACACTGACTGCTCTGCGTGCACGCATCCTCGTAGGCACACGGGATGTCGAAAAACTGCAGATCGGCGTGATAACTCTGGAATGGATGTACCAGCACCCATGTCTATTGACTCTCGCACAGGCTCTGCTCGGTGGCGACACACACAACATTAGCATCACAGAGATGCTGGAGAAGTACAGGCCGGTAGTCACTCCGTACTCTCCCCCTCCGAGGACGACGGCGCCGTCGACAGGACCCAGGACGGTCTTGCTGACGGGGTCTACTGGTGCATTGGGTTCGCGCTTGTTACACGATTTGCTCGAGAGTCCTGATACCGAGCTTCTGTACTGCGTTAACCGTCCCGCCACATCGTCCGCATCTCCACTGGACCGCCATCGCGCTGCCTTCGACAAGCAAGGTCTAGACAATGACTTGTTGCTATCGCCCAAATTGCGTCTCCTTACCGGTGACATAGCTAGCCCACAACTAGGTCTTGACGCAGCCACAATACACGAGGTTCGTCCCACACCCTGCAGTGTTTTTCTCGAGTTTTAACGAACACAAACTGCTATAGATCCAATCCTCACCGTCCCTCCGAATCATCCACAACGCCTGGCGTGTCGACTTCAACCTCACGCTTTCCTCATTCGAGCCGCAAGTCAAGGGGACCGCCAATCTGCTGAACCTCGCCGCACGCTGCGCCGACTTCCGCGGCTTCGTCTTCGTGTCGTCGATGAACTCTGCACAGGCGTGGGACAAGCCTGATGTGAGTGTGCCAGAAGCACCTGTGGATGAGAGGATGGCGAGGGGTCCGGGGTATGGGGAGAGCAAGTATGTTGCTGAACGCGTACGTCCGCATTCATATCATCATGGAGGGGGGCGAGTGAACTACTGCTAATGCTTGGATAGCTTGTCGAGTACAGCGGGGTACCCTCTGTGTGCCTACGCGTAGGCCAGATTTCCGGTGGTCGACCCAGCGGGGCGTGGTCAACAACGGAATGGTTCCCCATCCTCGTCAAAACGAGTTTATCCCTTGGCGCGTTTCCCATGTTCACTGGAGTGAGTGCACATCCCTCTCTCTTTAGATTAGTACTTTGAGAGAGAGAGAGAGTACTGATTGCTTTACCCAGACGGTGTCATGGATCCCACTGGACGAGCTATCGAAGCGCACAGCCGATGTGGCTCTATCCCATAGTGATACGATGCAACCTGGACGAATCCTCAACGTACTGCATCCCCAGCCTGTACACTGGGATGACATTACCACCTGGATCAAGTCAGCCATAGGAAGAGGTGACCTGCAACTCTTACCTACAAAAGAATGGTTGGGATTACTCGAGAAGCACAAAGACGATGCGGGGAAGCTGGATAGCTTGGTAAGTCTTTGCACGTCTTTATATTGGCAAGGCTCACCTCACCTGATGTCCTCCCAGCCCGCGCTCAAGCTTCTACCATTCTTCGAAGCCATAGGAACTCATGAGCGACCCGAAGGGGAGATTGGCGGGTTGCCTGGCTATGCGACTAGCGAGTTTGTTGAAGGGGCGAGACGCATAGACCTGGAAGACGCTAGGAAATGGATAGAATATTGGCGTCAGACGGGGTTCATTGGGTAAACAAAAATATGTAAATGTCAGCAGGGAGTTGTGCGTATATATCATAAATGTAGAAAGAAGTAGCTTTAACCTTTCAAGGATGGGATGTTGTAGGAATCAGGATGTGTAGTCCGTAGTCCGTGCGTGTACGACATTTTCGAACACCAAAACGAGACAAGTCAATACCTACGTCTCAGATCTCAGCGCCCACGGCCATTCAGCCCCTTGGCCAGAAGCCGTTTCTCCTTCCGATTCCGCCTCCATACTGCCTCTCTTCGGCGCTGCTCTGCTTCGTTGATGACACAGCCCGCGTCGACAAGGATGTTCAGTATATCTTCTTTGACCCAAGCTGTATACGTGGTCCGTGAGATTCCGGATTCAAGGCTGGTGAAGAAGAAGGAGGAGGAGAAGAAGAAGAGGAAGAAGAAGAAGAAGGAGGAGAGGGAGGAGAAGGAGGAAGAGTTGGGTGTATGCAGGATGGTGGATGAATACGTACCTTCATCTGTAACTTTCGCCGCGCGCCGAAAGATTGCTTCACACTTCCGGTCGCACCACCAGGACACACTGTCCCAAGTCCCGCGTGTGGGATAGTACCCAGCCTTGATGAGGCGCGCTTGAATCCTATAGACGTCGCACAAAGTTAAGTCCTGCTCGGCATCCAACGAATAAGGAAAAAGGAAAACGCACTCCACTTTCCTCTCCTTCCTCAACGTCTCCTTCTCCTTCTCCCTCTTCTCCTTCTCCTCCGCCTTCAAAAAATCAAGGAAATCATACAGCTGTTTACACTCATCCCACAGCCCGCTGAAGTTCCTCGCCTCCGCCTTGTACCACAGCTCAAACTCCTCGTCCTTCATCCCCTTCGTCTCATCTACCATCTCAAGGTGGCTCTTCACATCGAAATAGTTATAGTCCTCAACTTCACGGGTGTATTTGTACGTTTCAGCAACGGGCGCTTGGTTTATGGGGTAGAGGAGGTACGCGACGATGCCCGAGTAAGGTGTGACTTGGAGGAGACGGACATGGCGTGCGGGGTCGTATGTAGGCGCAGCGTTGAGAACGGCCTTGAGGAGATCGGGTTTGGATAGAAACCTGGTGAATTGAATTTCGTCAACCAAATGCAGCTATGTATGTATAGAGCACCTTGCGGGAAGAAGAGGGAGAATGGTCTACGCACTCTGTCGAGGATTTGAAGCAGGGCGCACACAGCCGTGCTCGAAGGAGGAGGTTCGGGAGTCCAGGCTTCTGCGCGCATTTCTACCACAACCACATCACCGGTATCAACATAACGTTCTCCAGGGTACGAGGAATAAGATCCAAGCCAAGTATGAATAATGATACGCACATCACAATGCTGCTCAAACAACAGATTCGCAAGCCTCGGTTCCTCTAGGTCTTCCCGCACCTCGCGGATCCCATCCAGGAAAACAAACTCGAACGCGGTTCGCCATGCGTAGCGCGCGGACGCGTTCATGAGATGCGAGCGGAGGTGCTTGGAGGTCCGCGACAGGTGGAGCAAGTCCAGAGGATGCAGGTATGAGCATATCTACTCGCAACGTCAGTCTTACTTAGGCGTGCTTTGCATGTAGTAAACGCACCTCATAAAGAATATCCGCTGGGGTATCCCCAAGCCAATCCACCCCCGTCGCCGCAGCAGCGCATTCCGGCGGAGGCAGCATCTTCATCTTCGTCCTGGGTTTCCTCCGCGCTTTCTTGACGTTGCGTGCTTCTAATTCAGGTTCTGCGACGACGCGTTTGCGTTTCTTGGCACTGGGTGCTGCTGCTGCTGTTGTTGTTGTTTTGCCATTCACAGCTCCTCCTCCACCCTTCGCTTCGGTTTGGTTCTTGAGAGCCGACTTCGTGGACTGTCGTGTCCTCGGGGGCATCGTGATATGACGGTCGTGGTCCAAGCCAAGTTTCAAACTTTCGGTTCCGGCGTAGGCGTGATCGCGAATACCATCACACGTGACTATAGCGTTCACTAGGCTCTAAACTTCTAAGACTTAACATAAGTACTCAAGCGCAAGCTTCCAAGTCTAACTTACTTGCACAGTCACGATACCAGTGGCCGGTACTAGCGGCAATGTACAGGCGCCCAATAAGCATGAGCTGCTGAACGAATACATCCACACCAGCTTAGACTCAAATGTGGGGAGAACGTGCAGGCAGTGAGAGGGGGGCTCCATCAGCCATGTATGGCAGAGATCCCTCCGCGCTACATACGTCATCCACCTGACATGTGGCATGTGATTCCACCCCCCGGAATCCGGATCCTCTCCCGTGTGATAATCATAAACGCGGTAGCCTAAAAACCCGTACCCCGCACTGCACTGCACTTTGAAAGAATCGGAACTGCGATCTTGCTCTTGAATCGGAACTTCCATCTTCACGTAGCAACGTCAACGCGCCCTTGCTTGCTATACCGACTAAACGCGCCCACGGCAACGACACATTACCCCCCGCGACTATCCAGCTATGTCGATGTTCCGACCCGCTGCTGCTCTGCGCCTCGCGCGCGTGCCATGCAAAGCTTCTTCTTCTCCCGCAACAACATTCGCGAACAGGACGTTCTCCTCTACGTCCCTCAAGGCATATTCGACGCCGGGCGGGGGCCTGCACACGTTCACTGAGGAGGAGGAGATGATCCGGGAGACAGGTGCGTTCGACGCCTTTTCTTCGTTTATTCGTTTCAATCGCCCTGCCCCTCCCCCCCCTGCGTCGCGCCTGCTATCCAATACCGTGCCCTGCTCTCTATCTCATACCGTGCCCTGCTATCCATGTCCCCGCAAACCTCAACTCACCCGTGTTTTCTTTTACTAGTGCAGCGCTTCGCAAACGACGTTGTAAAACCCAAGGTGCGGGAGATGGACGAGAAGGAGATGATGGATCCCGCGGTGATCAAGGGGCTTTTTGAGCAGGGGGTGCGTAAGCCGCTTTCTTCCCAGTCCTTTTTCTTGCTTTGCTCTCTGCATCTGCTTTTGCGTGTGCATCTGCTTTTGCGTGTGTGCATCTGCTTCTTCTTCATCTGCTTGTTTTTTTTTTGCTCTTGGGGTCTTCTCATTCTCAGCGTATCTGCCTCCCTACCCTACCCACAATGATGTACATAT
>KN880805.1:0-19210 GCA_000934385.1 Cylindrobasidium torrendii FP15055 ss-10
AAAAAATCTTACGCAAGTCTCAATTAGATGTATTTGTGCTATGTGTAGTAGAAAATAACCATTGAGCTATCCTTGTCTACAAATTCAAGCTGGGTAGACCAGTAACAAACACTGTCTTTGTCCTTAGTATGCCCAAATAGTATCCTCTACAAAAAGCCAGGATCGAACTGGCGACTACCAAAATTTATGTACACATCGTTTCCACTACCCTACGCGACCGTTTCCCAGAAACGGAAACAGTAACGCGTAACACTCCAGCCGTTTCATGTCTCCCAACCGTAACGCACCCCGGGGTGGTTTCATCCCTACGTGCGGCTACAGTATGCAGACTCCGAGGCGCCAGCATCGTGCCAGTGCACCGTCGAGCCAAAGACGCTAAATAGTGGGACTTGTACAATGCGGACAATACACTCCCGCCTCCGTCTGAATGCACTGCCGGATAGCTGTCCTGCGATTTCTTGTCCTGTTCGGCTTTTCGCAAGCCTTACGCCTCGCAACGCTGAACATCCGTTACGATTCAAAGCCGGACGACATCACTGTAGCGGACACAGTAGCCTCTCTGGGTTCTTCTTTCGATGCGCCTTCCTACGGTCAGGTTAAAGACGGTGCGGAACAACCATGGAGCACTCGAAGGATACGCATCGCCCAATATCTCATTGCCCAGAAACTGTCGGTTGTATGCATACAGGAGGGCTTGATACGACAAGTGCTAGACCTTACGGTGTTGCTAGGCGATGAGTGGGCTTGGGTTGGAAAGGGGAGAGATAACGGCGAAGACGGTGGAGAGTTTTCAGCAATATTCTACAACACGTGAGTTTCGTCAGACTTGTCCGCGTGTGTATTACTTAATCAGTTGCCCAGTAAGGACCTCGCCATTGTCTCAAATGACACATATTGGCTCTCTGAAACACCGCTGGAACCGTCGAAGTACCATGGATCTGGTTCACCTCGTCTTGTCACGACAGCGGATTTCCACACCCTCGATACCAACCAATCTTTCATGATCATGAACACGCACCTAGATGATATCTCAAACGAACAGCGCATGTACGCTGCCTCGATGCTGGTTACGCGCGCGCGCTACGAAGCCTCCGCTGTCGGAAATCGTCCCATTTTCTTGACAGGCGACTTCAATAGCCCGCCTGTGGGCACAGATTCCGAGGCTTACAAGATTACGACTGGACAACACAACCCTGTTCGAGTGAACGACTACTGGATGTCAAGATATACTGTAGCACATGATACTCAATATGACTTTGCTGTGAGCCCAGCCTCGGTCATTTCAAGAGAACAGAACTGACTGGTCTCCTGCAGCTCCTGGACATCATAGGCGACGCCCCCCGACAGTTTGTCAGTGAGCCATATGCTACTTATACGGGATTTGCTGCACCTGGGGACTATAGCGAATATAGGCGGATTGTTCATATTTGGAGGTAGCAACAAAGGATTCGAAACTGTTTCCTACAGCGTCGGTGGCCTAATAGGCGATGACGGCATTCACATGAGCGACCATCGACCCATTGTTGTAGAGTTTAAATTACAATAACCGAATCAAGCCATAGAGTTGTTGTATATTCAAAAGTCCCATAAGCATTGGCAGGCATGAACGGTAGGAAATCAGACAAGCTGCTATACGCTTCAATCGTCATCATCATTGTCCTTCTTCTTCTTCTTGCTCTTCTCCTTCCGTTTCCTGCGCTTTTCATCGCGCGCTGCTTCTTGGTCCAATGCGAGCATTTCTTTGACGGACATGGACCCGTCCAAGCCCTGGAGGCGGAGCGGTGCAACTTCACCCTCTTCGACAACTGGATCCGCCGCAGAAGAACTTGGTATAGAGAGCGCTGAGGGTCTTTCTGGAGCAGGAGAGGGTGAACGTTCGTCGCCGAACCAGTGCCCGCGGACAATGGGCTGAGCAATTCCTTCGTCGGGGGCTTGCCTTAGCTCTCCATCGCTGTGATGACCCTCATCCACATCGTCGTCGTCGGCGTCGTCCATATTCAGCCCATCATAGTCGCCGGCGTCCGCGAAGATGTCCAAATCATCATCAACAGGTTCTGGTTCGGCAGGTGGGGGCGAAGGTTGAGAAGCAACCACGATTGGTTGCTCGACAGCCTTTGTCTGCGAAGGGCCTGCTTCTGCAATGACAGCGACCTTCCTCTTTTTCTTCTTGGGTTCCCCGTCTGCAGGCGTTTTTGCCTTTTTCTTCTTCTTCTTCGCTGCATCCTCGGAGGCGCCGACTGGCTTAAAGCCAACAGGTTTGAACTTGGACGTAGTGGGTTGGGATGGCTCAGTGGACGGGGTGACAATGTGCCCACGCTTCTCCTTGAGCTCTCGCACAATATCCTCGCGGGTACGTTTCTTGGGCATTTCGGCAAACGCTTCTTCAAGATCTTCATCTGCCGTGACCGATATTGCGGCCTTGGCTTTGTTCTGCTCCAGAAGAGCGAGATCAAGGCCCTTCACAAGCACGGTATGCTCGCTGTCACCGCCGAGTAGTTTACGTTTCTCGTCATCCTAGATGCCATTATTAAAGGTTGTTCAGTGGTTCGTGAACGGGGCGCACCAAATCCTGCCGACCATCGAGCTCGGCGAGCATGGCCTCAAGCTACTTTGGTCAGAACCCATATAATTTGCGGGATGCATTACGCACTGCCGAATGCTCCCCAGGCGCACCTATACGCCGTTCCTCCGCGCGATCACGATATTTCCCATCTTTTCCCTTTACTTTCCGCGGTTTGAAAGCAGGTTCAGAAGCACTGATAGTGGGCTGGCTGTGCGCAATTCAATATCTAGCGGTTTATTGGCGCGTCGATGAACGCACGCTTTCTTGGTGTGTAAACCGGCGGAAGGTTTCGAAAGCAAAGTTCGAAATGCATCCTATGTTACGTTAGACAGTGAGAAAGAAGTTGAGTGAGAGAACGGACTTGGTCCATGGTGGTTGCTTCACGAAGTGCGAATTACGCGCCGATCGGAATAGACGGCCCGATCCTGCACGCTGCGGCACAGCGATGTCATTTATGAGCGGAAGCTGAGACGGCCGTATTTACTCCGAATTTGCTTCCAGTACTCTTTCCTAAACGCCATCACCATCTCACCTCATCTACCGCTATGGCCATTGAGCCAACAGAGACCCCGGAGGTCACTTCTCGCACACCAACGGGTGGATTCAACACCGCCGAAGGCACCATCCACGTCTCCAAGCCATTCCGCTCGCGAGCATCGAAGCGATGGCGTGCCCTCGTCACTTTCACTCCCAGGATATCTCATTTCGACATTAACAACGAACGCTCCGGTACCAACGAGTTTCGTGGCTTCTTCACCCTGTTTTGGATATCTGTTTTCCTGTTCATGGTTGTGCGTAACTTCTGCGTTGTTTCGCGCTCTCAATCTCTCATTCCTGCCTTAGCGCACCTTTGTTGCAACCTACGAATCTAGTGGTTCTCCTTTGAACTTCAGATTCGCCGCGCTGCTTTCGAAGGACGCGATCACCCTCGCCATCAGCGATGCTGTCCTCGTCTGCAGTACTGCTATCTGTGTTCCATTCGCCAAGGCAGTCAGCAAAGGATGGATCCGCGGATGGTCGGTTATAATCCTCCAGCACACTATCCAGACGGCCATTTTGTTCACGGCCATACTCTGGACACTCAACCGGTTCGCCCGTACAATTTATCGAAGTGTCCTTCGCTCGCTAACGTTCTCGCAGAGAGTGGCCCTGGGTTCAATCAGGATTCTTTTCCCTACATGCACTGGTAAGACTCCCACAAGTATTTGGCACTTCAGCTTCTCACATCATGCCCACAGGTCATGATCATGAAAATGCACAGTTATCTCTCTGTGAATACCTATATGCAGAGCAACACCGACCAGTCTCAAACGCTTTTGGATCAATTACGACACGAGACAGAACGTGTAGGCGGCTGGGAGGCGGCTATGGAGGATGCCAAATCGCAGAAGTCACCGTCAGCCTCCGCCATTGGATCGAGCGAGATTGGAGCTTCACCTATGGACACTCCGCCCGTCCCGGTGGGTGCACAAGGCTCTTACATGGATGCCGGCGCCGCTTCAGAGCTCCGGAAGCGACTCTTGGTTGCGACGGCTGAGACAACTAAGCGAGAAACTCTGTCCGACCCAGAGCCAGATACCAAGAAACTTGATGTACCGTCCCCCATGGAACCCCGTCCCCTCGTCAACCACCCGGATGCTACAATATCAGAACTTGCTAGCGAGTACTCGGACTTGCAGGGTGAACTTCGCAGCCCGGGACCTCTCTACATTGTATGGCCCAACAACATCACATTCAAGAATTTCGTGGTCTACATGTTGATACCTACTCTGGTATATGAACTCGAGTACCCACGGACCGAAAGGTATGTCGACCTCTCGCTCGTACACATACATGCTAAACCTTGCCGATAGGATACGCCCTCTTTATGTCTTTGAAAAGACTACTGCAACTTTTGGCACGTTTGCTTTACTATACTCTATCACAGAGACATTCATTATGTCCCGTCTCCCCACTCCCGACGACTCGTTCCTTCGTTCCCTTCTTGAACTCTCCTTACCCTTCATGATATGCTATCTGCTCGTGTTCTACATCATATTTGGTGAGAAATTACCACCTGTTTGGCTGAAATGTTCACTTACCACTCACCAGAATGCATTTGTAATGGTTTTGCTGAACTCTCGTAGTGCGCAACTTCCCCGTGGTAGTGTCAACATAAATCTAACACGCATCTTAGCTTCTCCGACCGTCAGTTCTATGAAGACTGGTGGAACTCTACTTCATGGGACGAATTCTCGCGCAAGTGGAACAAGCCTGTGCACCAATTCCTTCTGCGCCATGTCTACGCCTCGAGTCTGTCAAACTATGGCATTTCCAGATGGTCCGCTATGTTCTTGACATTTCTCTTGAGTGCTTGCGTGCACGAGTTGGTCATGGTCGTGGTGACACACAAATTCCGGTGCGTTCACTGATTGTGCATTGCAAAACTTTGCTGATGTGAAGGCGTAGGATGTATCTATTCCTGCTGCAGCTCATCCAGATCCCTCTCATCGCAATGAGCCGGACACCATTCATCAAGGGCAACAAGTTGCTTGGAAACCTCGTCTTCTGGTTGGGCTTGTACGCTGGGTTCCCCCTTCTTTGTGTGGCCTACGTAGCGTATTAAACGCACGATGGACGTAACTGCTAGCAAGTCCTGATGGACAGGACGGACAGATTTATTGGTGTTAGTTATCCGGATTGGAACGCTCAAGCTCTGGTAAATCGATATATGTTACACCCATCCTAATAGCAAATTATAAATGCATTACGTTTCTGTTCAGGCTTGCTCTCATGCGACCCATATTCATGGTTATACGCAACCAAAATGAAGATACACTTTCTAGGTTGTTGTATTCGACGATCGTCATTCCCTTGTTCACGAATTCATCATTAACTATGCTACATCATTTGCATTGTAAAGACAGGTCTACTGATATGATGTCGACCATGGACACAGATAGTCTAAGGCTACAACCATGTACTATGTGGTGGGTGAGAGAAAGCGTCCAGCGCTACATTAAGAATGTTCATGTGCTCATGTGCTCGTCTTCGTGGAGGGGAAATACTTGGGCATGCTTTCGAGTGGCTTCGAAATGGAGAATCCATTCGCGCTGGCCTTCTTCTCTCCCTGACGGCCAAAGCCAAAGTTCATCTTTGAGGTAGGGATGTTGAAGGTGCCCTTCTCTTTGGCATCGGAGTAAGCGTTAGACACAAACGAGGGGACGTTTTTGGGCACGGGGACGCCGGCGACGTGGGTGGGGAGGGCATCCTTGGCCATGCCCTTTGCATGGTCGCGCCAGGAAGTAACTGAGCGCTTGCTCTTGGCACCGGCGCGGAAGATAAGTCCAAGGAGGATGTTGAGGCAGCCGATAGCGAAGAGGAAGAAGGCGGAGACAAGGGTGAAGTCGTCGACGTGGTGAGAGAGGATAGCGGCGCTTATTCTGCAAACACTTCAAGGACAGGACATTGGAGATTTAAAAAGGACGCACAAGCATTCAATCATTCCGAGTGGCCCCAGACCGAAATCGTCGCCCAGGATGGGGAAGAATCGGCTGAAAAATGATGATGGCCAGCCGACCTCGGACAGGACGAGAAACACGGTTTGGAAGATAATGAGCAGTCGATTGAGCACTGCCCAGAAGATCCCTGCAGCCTGATTTGGTACGGTGCTGTTCCTGTACAGCACGTCAGTAGAGTTCGCAGGCGGGAAATAGGACGCACTCGATGTAGTTGCATTTGGTTAAATCCACTTTGTCAATTCCACCAGCCTTGATGAACTTGTTGACGGCCTCGATATCACTCTTGAGGGTAACGATGTTGCTGGAGAACACGAGGAGAAGGGCAATAATGCTAACGATGCGAACGCCGTTAAGACCGATGAAGAAATCTGCAAAGCTGGTCAGCATTCAATCAAACGTAGGAGGCTGGACACGCACAAGCACGGGGAGGAAGCATCTTCAAATGGCGCAGTGATGGATGGGTCGGTGAGGTGGCAAATAAATGTTGACGTTTGCAGCAGTCAAGTGATGCGTGGAAGGTAGCAACCAAGTGGCCAAGGGAGTGTAGAGTAAATTGTCCGTTAAAAGGTCAGCGCAGCTGGACCCGACGTGAAATAAAGAGCGGAAAAGAAGGAGGTGGTCGTGGTGGTGAAGAGGAACGGTCAATGGTCCGCATGGCCATGTCGTTTTTATATCCCGGGAAGTACGGAAAGCCAATTTTCAAAAAAGAGAACAATAGCAGACAATGGTCATTCTCAGGACAATAGACTTGATCGTCAACAAACAGGCATCAATTCAGCCTTTACCCTGGGTCATGTATAGTTGAAGAGCTACATGTCGCAACACCGATGCAATACTAGCCTTGCCGCACTGAGAGACCTTGGTGTATTCCCGGGAATTCCTCTTCACCCTACCCTATTTACAGTCCTGTATAACTTGATTTATTACCGACTCTCGTCATATTATGTTCGAAAAGTTGTTTTAAACTCGAAGGATAGTCTATCCCTGATTTTCTTTGTCTTGTATCTGTCTTTTGCGTGTTTTGACGCTCCGGCGTTGGCCACCACTGAACTGATCAACCCCGTCGAATGCACAACGTGATCGCGTGTACTTCGTTTTGATTAGGCGACCATGTTCGACCTGAATGTTCCCATACCCAACGCTTGGCTCGGCCTGGATAATCCTCAAAAGAAATCAAAGGGAAAACAACCTTCTGGCGTCGATCTACCAAAGTATACGGCATCCCAACTTGCCTCTATCGAGGCCCGCGTCGATTTGCTAGTGCATTGTGCGTCGTCCCTTGCCCAATTGACCTTGCTAACAAACACTGCAGTGGGATACACTGCCATCGCATTCAACCAAACCATTCTGAGCAAGATCGACGTCAAGACTCACGTCAACTCGCTCGACATTCTCTTGAAGCAACTCAAGCCGCGAACAGATATACTCTACATGAAGCGCCTCACCATAATCCTGGACGACGAAAGCGAAAAGGGCTTTGGGCTCATCAATGCCAACACATCACTGTTCTCAGCCTACGACTTGCTTTCTCTGCTTCCAACTACACAAGCCACCATTTCGCTTGCCTGTTTAACCCACACCCTTCCATCTCCTCTCACGGCACACATCATATCAATACCACTGACCCTATCACGACTGCCATACAACATAAAGCATACGCTCGTCCGAACAGCACTCAAGAACGGCGCCGTGTTTGAACTCACCTACGTCGGTGCAGTGGGTGGGGAAAATGATCCAGCATTGGTAGATGCGCATGCAGCCGAAAATGGCCCTTCGGCCAAGCGAAACTGGTGGGGTGCAGCGCGAGAAGTCGCGCGAGTGACCAAGGGCAAGGGCATAATTGTCAGTTCTGGCGCAAACGCAAACTTGGATTTGCGTGCACCAGACGATGTCAAAAATTTGTAGGGAATCTGTCCGGGACTTTCTATCCTACTAACACTGTCCAGGATAACGCTTCTGGACGTGCCGCAGGATATAGCGCATGCATCCATGTCTAAATTTCCCAAATCCCTCGTATTGCGCGCTCGTAAGTGGACTTATTCTGTTTGTATCATCCTATTCAACCCAGCTAGAAACAAGGAAGACATATCGGGCAGTCTTTTCGGAGCCTCGACTAGTTATTCCAGAGGGCAGCGCGCTTGGACAAGAGCCCACCAGCACCGAGAGCCCAGCATCCCAATCTGCTTCGAACGCCAAGAAACGCCCCGCGGAGATTGATATTGAGCGACCAGAGGATTTGACCAGCACTAGCGACCAACCGAAAAAGAAAAAACAGAAGGGGAGACAGAAAGGAAACGAAGCATAGAATGTAGCGTACTATGTACAGCTAACTAGTACTTTCTGTCCTAATTACATAGCCAGACAATTGGACGTAATTGATCTAATTAAGCGTGATCTCAACAAAGTTTAACTTTTGCTTCCACTCCATCACATAGTCTGTGCGACGACACGTCACAAGCTTGACTCTGTACCCACGCGCTCTGTGTTGAGGCTTGCCTTTACTTCAGCCATAATAGTTCACCCTGCAGCTGACGAACGGCATTACTATGGCTCGCGGGAAATGTTACTTCTGTAGCGTACGCAAAGAAGACCTTAGACGATGTTCAAGGTGCAGGCTCGCAACATATTGGTACGTGGGATATTGTCTCATCGCATCATGGTACTCACCTACATCCAGCTCTGAAGAGTGCCAGCGTCGCTCATGGCAGGCATCCCACAAGCGTCAATGTATTCCCCATGCCTCCCTCGTAGACTCCAACGGAAAGCTGCGGCAGACCAGTGAGCTGCAGCCTGACGAGCTGATGGAAATCGAACTGGATAGGCAGTTGAGCAAATGGCTGGAATTGTGGCGAAGCGTCTTGTGCACCTATGCGGCGCAAGCGTTAGACATGGCGGGAAACGGTCAGAAATGCGTCGTTGAAAAATGGTGCGTCACCCTCAGGCATTCTATGCGTAATTGACGCGTTCTCCAGCCTAGTTCTACGCATCACAAGAGACCACTTTGTTGAAGAGCCATGGAAGATTTACAAGGTAAGTTTGACGATGTTCATCCACCCTTGGCTCTCACTCCCAAATACAGGCTGTAGATGCCTTTGTCGAATCGACGCAGGTTATCGATAACAAGTTTCCTGAACTCAGAGGTGTGGTTGCCGACCAGAACGACCTTACAAGACTGCGCTTTCTTGTCATCGCCGAGACACCGGAGGCCATTATCCGGCGCGTTCGACTCTTTCAGTGGGATGATTTGGGAGTATACCGCTACCTAAATGCTCCAAAGCCTGCCTCAAAGGCCCTTGCACAGGCAGCCTGTGCAGATTTGAAGTATGGCATGGATAACCTTTCGCCAGAAGAGACAGAGGTAAGGGCTACCGAAAAGGAGCTGCGTCTTCGAAGGACCTACACTCTAGCCACCAAGACTATGTGAACGAAGCAAAACACAGGGTTGTAGACACCAATGTATGATTGTTTGTGGAGCTACTGAATATTGCTCTCTAGTTTGCCTTTATCATGTCTGCTGCTTTTTCTGCAACCGCGACCACTGTCGCCATTGGAAAGCCGGACACTTGGGCAGGAAACACTGACGCATCCACTACCCGCAACCCTTGCGTACCATGAACCCGGAGCTTGAGGTCGACTACACTGGTCGACGGGTCTGCTCCCATTCGGCAGGAGCCGCTCTGAATCGCGGTTAGCAACGTCCCATTGTGGTTGCATTTCTACGAACAAGGTGTCCCATTGCGCTTGTACGTTCTCGAGCATACTCTTCAAGCTCGTCATTCGTTGTCTACAGATGTTTAAAAGAACAGCACCCCAATTTCCGGAAACTCACTTCTTGTTGGGATCCGAAATCCCAGAAAGCTTTGTTATTCGTGCCTTTCAGGAGTGTGCTTCTCAGAGGGTCTGTGTTCGTGAGCCTGAGCACGGTACGCAATGCGCGCACCGCGACGTTCAAGTCGCTTGAATTGTGCAACAAGCTGCGGCTTCATGAGAAACTGCTCAACGCTCTTTGCAAGGCCTGCAACTCACTTTAGGTTGATACTTGGCGCATCCCAAGCATCCATCGAGTGTATCTGAACCCTTCCTCGAGCCCTAGGCTTCAATAAAACTACATTCTAAGGTAATATTAACATCGATGGATGGAGTCACAGCCAACGCACCATCGTGAAGCCCGTCTCTTGGCGTACTGCTGGTTCAAGGAGAAGCGGGGCCCACATCAGGGCCAAGTCGGGAGCCCGAGGGCCGGAGGTCATATCACGAACACTGGGCATACGCTTCAGTCCTAGGCTCGAACGATCAAGGCAAGCGTTCTTTGTGCTGCAAACTGTTCAATGGGCCGTTAAAACACAACTATTGGATTCTCACACGTTGTCAGTACTTCTCCAGAACGCCCCACCGTGCCATATAGGCGCTGCCATTGGCCCAGTACCGGTCGCTACCCACCATAGACGACTGAAGGCTCCAATCCATGATCTGCTATCCAGGACTTGGGGATACCAGGTCAGATTCGATGGCATTTGCTTGATAGAGGTTATAAGCTGCTTGATGCTTGATGCGTCTTCCCTAACCCTGCCTTCTGTCCAATCCGGCTCCTTAATAGGAAGGTGAATGGGTATTGAGGGATGCTGACATCGGCAGGAATTCAGTCTCGGAGCGCCGAACAAATCAATGGCTTACCTCTGCAAGGGCTCGGCCAACCATCTTGCGCTCGACAATGACCTCTCCTCCAGCGCCTTCAACAACATCTTTCTCGCCTATCCCGCTGACCAAGAGTAATTGCGCCGACCCAATAGCGCCTGCGCAGACAACGACCTCTTTGTTGGCGTTAATGGTGTGGGATGAAGCTCTGCGCCCGGTGGACGCTTGGACAGCTACTGCTCTCGGCATAGGTCCATCGAAAGCAAACAAAATTCGCTCGACCGTTGCTTGAGTTACTATGGAGAGGTTGGGTTGTTCACTGGTGTCAAGGTAGGCACTTGCGGTAGAACTTCGTCGTCCCAGAGTGTCGGTGGTCGACATGAAGGTTGCGTACCCGGTAGTACCACTTCGAGTGCACAGATCACTGAGTCGTCAAAGTTTTAGTCAGCTATAGAATGAGCACAGATCGGGCTTGCCTTTGAGGCGACATGCCGACTTTTCTCAGTGCCTCGGTCACGACGGAGTGAATGCCCTTCCATGCCGTGAATTTATCGCGGAGATGAACGAGTAGATGGTACGCACAGACGTGCATGTCTTTGTCGTCCAATGCCCAGTTTGTAGTGGTCCATCTGTGCCATGAACTTCCTTGTCAATAGTACTCTTGTCTACCGTATACGCTTCCGACTTGGTGAAGTAGCTGGCATTCAATGAGCTACAACACTCAACACGGGGGTGTTCTCTCACGGAAGCATGTCATTGTAGGACCATCCTTTGGCACCCAGACGTTCCCATTCCTCGAAATCTGCGACACATAATTGAGTGCGAAGCGCATATGCAGGGTGTGTGTTACTCACCGTCTGGCGCACAACGATGATATATGGAATGGCCGGTAGAGCTAGTGCAAGCAAATGCGAGTCAATAATGTAATCCGTTTTGCTGTTCGACACAACTACTACTGACCTTGTCCCTCCCAAGACCTTCCCGGAAGTCGTGTTGATTTCCCGACCTTTCAGTCCCTCCTGCGCCCTGTAACTAGTAAATAACTGATCGGGAAGTGTTCACTGGTGATAATCACACTGTTGTATATGTTGAGGACAGAGACTGGGGTATTCCCTTCGCAAAGGCGAAAGGCATGGTCGTCGTCAACAGATTGTCATCTGTGTCGTGCCTACAAGCAAGATGAGCTGAACGAAGGTAGCCATATTTTCGATAGGACAAACCTCTTCCCAGCCTCAAGAAGGCATACACTCACAGTAGGATCTTCGGCCAAGCGAGAGGCCAAAACGCACCCAGCCGTGCCTTCGCGCTGATTAGGCGTTATTCGACTGCATATAGATGTTACATACCTCCGCCCACAATCACGTAATCGTATGATATAGAGGACGCGTCTTCCAAAGACACAGAGGGTCTCGAGAGGCCAGCACCCATCGTGACGTGGACGCAAGAGGGCAGGGAAGGGACACGCGTAAAGAGGTCGCTGCAAAATCATACATTGGTACTCTGTGCACCGCGAAGGCGCTATCGTGGACCGTAGTGCAGATCAGTCCTCAACCGACCGGATACACATCAGAGTTGGTTGATTGTAAATTCCATTGTCTGCGCGTGGCAGCGGTGATCGATCAGTTGCATTTACAGAGTTGAAAGTCCAATTCGGGTACAAGTAGCAAAGTGTATCCCGGTGTCTTCTTGCACCGCTATAGATCGTGAATTGTTTGCTGCGGGGGACTTGCCGGCGCATTTCACCAAACCAGGGCGAGTCTTTGTCATAACCCGACGCCAACCACGATTGTTGGGTGCGATAACACGTAGCTGATATTAAGGATATATCATAAGTAAAATATCTCTAATGGTAAGACCTGATTTTTGAGAACCAGAATGGGCGTTCATGCTTGGCAAGCACAGGGAGTGACTCGCCCGACCTCAACTGCATCGAATCAAATGCAGTGAAGTCCAAGCGATTCCATCGTCCAAGCGGCTTCGACTTGAGACTGAGAGTCATCGTAAAGACATACCGAACCAGATCTGGATTAGCCAGGAGTATATCGCCAAGATCATCCTCCAGAGAAATGGGTACATGCGAGTCAATGGCCTCCACAAGATTCGTGATATAAACTTGTGTCCCCTCAAGCATCCAACGGCCAAAGAAAAGGCCCTTGGACTCAGTTAGCTAGCGCGAAGTAGCCATAGGCTGGTACGGACCTGCATGCGGGATTTGGAGTTGACGAATGGTATGGCGGTGGCAGGTTCTTCATGAGTGCGGAGGTGAATGAAATGGCCATTCGGATAGAATCTCAGGTAGCGATGGTAGACAATGAGATGGTTCACCTGCAGAGGCTTCAATACAAGAAGGGAAGGTGGCGACTTCAAAACACACATTGACCCACTGGTTCTCACTCAACCCAGGGCGACTGCAATAATGAGACACGTGAATGAGGCCATGGTAGCGCAAGACGTACATATAATGACACACAGAAATGTACAGGCCGTCTGTCCTGACCCGTGGCTGCTCGATGAAGACGCGTCGATAGTCGTATAGTGACTGTTCGACGGCGGCATCCAGTGTGGCCTGGGTGAGTTGAGGAGGTTTGTAAGTCTTGAGCACAAGCTCTCTAGAAACAGTTCAGTGGTTTCAGCTCCGATATGTCAACGCACCATACCTCCATAAACTTCTCTCCAATGTGAATATGCGCGCCTTGCGTGAGATGCTCGCGAAACGCTCCAGGGTAGTGGGATCCAAAAGTGACAAGATCTTGACCAGCATCTCATCTGGTAGAACATTGATGTGCACGGGCTCGGTTTCGTTCTCGGGTTCGAACGCAAAGTTGTCCGGGAATCCAGAAATGACATCGAGGAGAGGGATAGTGTGCGTAGGGTGCACTGGGAGTACAGCCTGGGGGAGAGGAGCATCAGCGTTAGGCGGGGCACGTGTGGTCGAGTCTGTTGGTTGGCGCGGCCGTGTAGCTGAAAGCGCAAGCTCTTCTCTGTGGTAGAGCCTATCGACATCCGTATCCTTCTGGAAAGCCATGCGGTAGAGCCTGACAGCTTCATCCAATTCTCCCAATCTCTCTTGCTCGACGGCTGTACGATAGATGGCCAGGGCAGCATGTTGCCTACTTGAAAGGGGGGCGTTTGGGAAGCCGGATACGATGCCTTTCGGTGTTGGACGACTAGCGCCAGCCACAGGGAGTTGCGCCTTCGGCGCAGACAGCGGTACTGCTGGCTCGCTCTGTTCGGCGTGACCCGCGCGTCTGGCCTGGACTTCGGCGCGCCATTCAGCGCGGAATCGAGCTAGCTCGTCTATATCTGGGGCAGCCGGTTTGTGCATGGAGGTCAAGGAATGAGTGAAATCGAATCAGTTCGACATGCTTTGGCAGCATGACTGAGCCCGGTACCTGTATAACCTTAACCCTAACAAAATCAATAACGACCACAGGAGTCGGCGTCCAGATTTGAAGGGATGTACTCACCTCAATTTGCGAAGGTGAAGTCTAAAGTCACGATGTGCTATATCACAGCAAACACGGCAGGGAATTTCTACAGTTTGGAAGGAATTAATGCGCATTATGATATCCCATCATTTATTCATTTGTGCTTACGTCAGGACTTGCTGTCCACCTCTTTCCTCCACGTCGCTGCCAATTTCAATCATGGAGGGCAACAAGGACGAAGCGCTTCGCTGTATTGCCATTGCACAGAAGCATCGAGATGCCGGCAACTATGGGTCCGCTCGTAAATTCGTTCAAAAGTCGATAGGGCTGTTCGAGACGCCAGAAGCACAGAAGTTGCTCGCATCCATAAACGCGGCAGAGGCGGCGGGCACGGCCAAGGGAGCAACAGCCTCTGGCACAGAAACCAGCTCCTCATCTTCTGGGGCCAGGCAACGCACCGCAGCGAGCAGCTCGTCAAGCAATGGGACGTCAAGCGGCATAGGCGGAGAGAAGCGCGACTATACGACAGAGCAAGTTACAGTGGTGAAGCGTGTCCGGGCTTGCAAAGTTACGGAGTATTATGAAATTTTGGAGCTCAGCAAGACATGTAGCGATGGGGAAGTAAAGAAGGCGTATCGCAAGGTGTGTTCCCAAATGTTGGATCGCACTGTACTTACATGTCATAAAAGCTCGCTCTCGCATTACATCCAGACAAGAATGGCGCTCCTGGTGCTGACGAAGCATTTAAAAGTGCGTCGTCCCCACCCCAACCGGGCTATGCTCACATTAGCGCGCAGTGGTTTCGAAGGCTTTTCAAGTACTTTCAGATCCTCAGAAGCGCACCATCTTTGACCAGAGTGGTGGAGACCCCGAAGATAGGTCAGGCGGCATGCCCGCTCGCTCATCAGCTGGTTTTGCTGGACATCCTTTCTCTGGCGGTCAAGGCTTTGAGGGCGAGATCAGTCCTGAAGACCTCTTCAATATGTTCTTCGGCGGTGGAGCTGGGTTCGCAGGGAACGGATTTGGTGGCGGGTTTGGTGGTGGTCCAGGTGCGTTGATACTTGGATGCAGTGATGCGCTTTCTTATGTGGATCAGTGTTCACCACAAATCTTGGCCCTGGTGTGTTTAGGACGACACAATTCGGAGGAAACCTTCCGCGACGCAACCAGACTGCCCAGGCGGCTGACTCGCGCTCTATGCTCATGCAACTCATGCCCATCATCATTCTCTTTGCCTTCTCATTATTATCGAATCTTTCGAGCTTCCTCACTCCGACGCCTGTCCCCGACCCGCATTTTGCTTTCACTCAAACAGCAAGGTACAATGTCGAGCGGGTGACCCCCGGCTTGAACGTCAAGTACTTTGTCAATCCATCCGACCTAAACAGCCACTCCGTTATCGGCCCAGAACTAGCAAAGCAGAAAGGACTAAACCAAGAGAAGGCTGGACGAGCGGTGGCCAAGTTTGAACGGAAAGTTGAACTTCACTGGACGGAAGAAATGTACACAGAATGCAAACGAGGTTTGGACCACAGAGAACGGCGGAGAGACGCAGAGGTTGGGTTGTTTGGGATAGGCACTGACTGGGAGAAGGTTCGAGCGATCGAAAAGGAGGTCATTCCAAGTTGTGTCGAGTATGAGCGAGTGCGGCGTCGATAATTTATGCATCTTATGGAGCAGATTGTACATTATTCCAACCCTGATTGGTTTTGGGTTTATTCACACATCAGGTCGAGCAATATTGGTATTATGCGTCACAATGGTTCTAGAATTGGTCTGGACGAGCCACCACGTTCCTATGCGGAGGCCTGGCGGGCAGCAATCTTCTCCTTCTCGAGCTTGAGGTAGAATGCCTCCTGGTTGGCAACTAGAAAAGGAGTTAGGATGCATCTAACGGCGTAGAGTATATCTGACCGAAGGGGAGGTGGTAGCCGTACCTGACGAACAGTCAGCGCATGCAACAACACTATCTTACAGAAACGCACCAGTAGGCGTAACCCGCAGCGATTCCGAGACCGAGACCACCCGTCATGTCGACTATGAAGCGCTTGCGAAGCTTGCCTGTGATGGGTGCCAGCATTTTTGCCTATGCGAAGGTGGGTGATGGATGTAGTGGTGGTGAGAATGAAACGTCGCGAATTGGACCGATCATATACCACCCAGTGTCCGGAGACCTCCGGGAACGGTCTACTCGCCAACAGGCGTCGACACTTGTATGTAATTGCAGGCTAAGAGAGGGAAATTGAACACGCATTGTACCACAACCGAATCCAGAGATCAGAAAGTGGTATAGAAGTTGTGTCAATGGGCTACAGGATTGGATGATGCATGCAGTTCTATCTGAAGCAACATTTGAGAGTACAATTTACAGTAAACCAATGACAAGGTCTCATTCCAACTTCGAGATGAAACTCGCTCCAGTTTCCCATAGGCGGGTTCGTCTACGACTTTATATACATAGCTACATATAGCAGTGGTTACTATCCAGCACTGTCCGACAGCGGTTATCGAGGCATCTAGTGCTTCGGCCCGCTTGTCCGTTCGGTGACAGCCAGTGACGGCGTGTTATTGGTCACTCAGTCACTGTCACTCACCGAAGCACCATCGTCTGGCTGCGACACATTCATCTCATACGGACAACCATCTGCCTATTGCCCGGCCTTATTCTCACGATAGCCACACGCCAATTTCTGCTTCCACCAACTCATCACCATGGAAGACCCACTAAGCTCAGGTGGCTGGCGATTTGCACAATGTTTTGGAGACAAGGGCGATATCGAGGATATTACCGAAGGTGAGTGGTTATGGCTCCCCGTCTCGCGCCATATGTACCGCGCTCTCCCGACAGACGCTGATCTAGCCTCTGCGGCGACTAGCTGACATCATCTCAACCGTCGAATTCGACTCCACGGGCAACTACCTTGCAACCGGTGACAAGGGCGGCCGCGTTGTTTTATTCGAGCGGAATGAGCAGGTGCGCAATATTTGCGTCTTGAGGCGCATCTGACCCCGCCTCAGAAAAAGGGCTGTGAATACAAGTTCTACACCGAATTCCAGTCGCACGAACCCGAATTCGACTACCTCAAGTCGCTCGAAATTGAGGAGAAGATCAACAAGATCAAGTGGTGTAAACGACAAAACCAGGCGCATTTCTTGCTGTCAACCAATGGTGCGTGGCCGCGCGTGCACGACATGCGGCCTGGTCTGCGTGCTGACAGAGCTTGCAGACAAGACGATCAAACTCTGGAAAGTATTTGAGAAGTCGTTGCGCGTTGTCTCCGAGTCGAACCACCATTCCGGGCAACATCCCAAGCCACCACCGCAGGCGATGAACCAGCTTCAGTTGCCCGGCATGTCTGTTCAGGACAACATCATTGCCGCCGTGCCTCGCAAGGTCTACGCAAACGCTCACGCTTATCACATACACTCTATCTCCGTCAACTCGGACCAAGAGACGTACATTTCGGCTGACGACTTGCGCATCAATCTTTGGAACCTGAACATCAGTGACCAGAGCTTCAGTCAGTCGCGATCCATCGCTGTATCGCGCGCGCCCCTAACGCTTAAAATCAGACATCGTCGACATCAAGCCGGTCAACATGGAGGAATTGACAGAGGTTATCACCGCAACCGAATTTCATCCTGTACATTGCAACCTGTTCATGTACTCAAGCTCGAAGAGCAACATCAAATTGGCAGATATGCGCGAGTCAGCCCTCTGCGACCAACACGCCAAATGTGCGTCATCAGCAAGTATCCTATCGTAGTCGCATTCTGACCGTCCTCAGGCTTTGAAGAAGAAGAAGATCCCTCAACACGCTCATTCTTTTCGGAGATTATTTCGTCCATCTCAGACGTCAAGTTCAGCCATGACGGAAGATATATCTTGTCCCGAGACTACTTGTCGCTCAAGATTTGGGATGTCAACATGGAGAGCAAGCCGCTCAAGACCATCCCCATTCACGATCACCTACGGGGAAAGCTTTGTGATCTGTATGAGAATGACTGCATATTCGACAAGTTTGAATGCTTGTGGGGTGGAGACGACAAGTGCGTAAATCCAACAGCGCTGCGTCTCATTGTCGTTGACTTTGTGTTCCAGGCATGTACTGACGGGATCATACCACAACTACTTCCGAATATACGATTCGGACTCGCTCAACGATGTCGTCCTACAAGCGGATAAGTCTGCGTTCAAGGCGCGCAAAATTGGAGGCCCGCTACCAGGGAATAAGATGGGTATGAAGAACGGACCAAGGTCATCGCCGTTCAAGGACCAGATGGCGTCGGAGGCATTGGACTTCAATAAGAAGATTCTTCATGCGAGCTGGCACCCGCGTGAAAACACTATAGCCGTGCGTGTTCTTCTGTCTCTCGTCGCGCCAAGTCGTCTTACAGATACGCAGATTGCTGCTACGAACAATCTGTTCTTATATAGCGCGGCATGATGAGCACGAAACCACCTACGACGTCCCCGTACAGAGTCATTACGCTGCAGGACCACCCTCCTTGGATCGCATTCCGTACCTTCCGCTCCTCGTGCGCCCGAAATTACCCTCATTCTACACGCTCTTACTCTAGTCGACTGCTTACTACCACTTGTTCGGGATGGACGTTGTGTCGCCTTCCTGTGCGCGCTGTTGTCGTTGTATCGCTGCTCTTTTTCCATACCACCCACGATGCCGCGAGATGATTTGAAGACGGGATGATAGTTTATAGAAAGAAGTTTATTATTACAAAGCAAATGCAATACAATCAGGAACGCACGGTGTCTGACTCTGAATATTTCTCTGTGTCGTAGGCACTTGATGCAGGTGCAGCGAATTGTCTTTGACGGACACTTTCTGACTTGGCGGCAATGTCAGCACGAGCTGTGTGAGGGGGGATTCTTTTTATTTGTTTTGGACATCCTCTAGCTTATATAACCACAACTCTTCTTCCAAATCAGGAAAACATGCGATCTCACGTCATCGCGATCATACACTAGTATGATAGCTCGCATACAGAGTTTGCCACCTCGTGACGTGACATCATTCTCGCCCAAAGCAGCACAACGACAGCGCCGCGGGCGCACTGCACTTCGG
>KN880806.1:0-19156 GCA_000934385.1 Cylindrobasidium torrendii FP15055 ss-10
CAGCCGTCTTCGGAATTTACTCGATTTTATTCAAGTCTGGTCATCAATAATTTACTAATGGGTACAGCAACCGTGCAATACGACATTCAGACGTGCTCTCAGCCGCAATGCTGAACATACGTCAAGGCCTCGTCAAGGACCAGCTCCCCCGTCGCCAGCGATCCCCGTTGAAATGGGCTTGGAGCACTCAGGGCTGCTGTAGCGAGTACATCTTGCGCGCTAATGTTGCTGCAACAAACTGGTACGTACGAGGGCGCACAGGGCAGCGCTGGCCTTCTTTCCAACTAAGTGACCTATTCTAGACCGTCTTGTACGACAGGTACGGTGCGTTGCTTTTCTGAGGTGCATAACACAAACCAACACGGTCGTAGCATCTATAAGTCCGATGGGTATGTAGGAACAACATACATATTCGGACTCCGCAGGGTTGTCAGAAACTCTGGTACTTGAGCGAACATCTTCGCTAGTCTACACTCCCATGTTCTCCGTGTAGTCCCTACTTTGGAACATGTACACTCACGGTACCGTGTTGTCCTGATCTATATGTATTGCTGTGCATTGGTATATCTCATTGTGCTAAGGGTGGTTATCTACTACCCGCGTAGCATCAAGTCTTTGCCTCGTGTTCCCGAGCTTATTTGCGTATAGTACGCGCACCGAGCCCTCCCATGTATTTGTATCTTGAAATTCACACCTGTCACCGCTGTCCTTTTGTGGGTCGGCATTTGCTTTGATTCGTCCCTGGATTGGAATCTCTGCTGTTTAGTCATCATCAAGGGGACGCACAAAGCTTAAGCATTCAAGCAAGCAAGGTTTCTGCCGCTTGGGCGGCACTTCCCGAGTGACAGATCGGCCAGGCTATCCAAGCAGCGGCCAAGCTGACTTCATTTTCAACAATGTTCCTCGACAGTCCCAGAATCAGCCGGGCTCTGTCTGTTTTTGACCACGCTAGGTGTTGTTGGGCTGCTATACCCCTACGCAGTCCGCAGGAGCCGGTTACACCGAGTTCCTTCCCCTCTCGCCCAAGTAGCGCTCGAGCCGTCGGCAAACAAAAGCTATCGCTTACCTCTTGGAATATTCAAGCCTCCCCGTTCAAAACTGTTGCTCGCTCTGAGCTCATCCTCAACCACATCCTGAAAGGGCCTGAGCTCCCTGACATCGTCTTTCTCCAAGAAGTCACAATGAGCGTCCGGCAGTCTATTCTCGACAACCCTATAGTGCAGTCAGCCTTCTTGACTATTACCGACGCCAAGGATAAAACTACTTTCAGTGGTGTGCCGTTTGCGACCATGGCGCTGCTCTCCAACAAGCGTTTTTTTTACTCTCCGCTTGCCGCTGAAGACGACACGGGCGCGGGTGGCTCCAAGATGATGCTTGACAGCGTCTTTCGCATGGAACTCCCCAGCAGGTACGGGAGGGATGCGCTCTGTGTCAACATTCGCAAACCCGCTGCGCCCGATACGGTTCTACGCCTCTTCAACGTCCACCTCGAGTCCCTCGACTCACAACTCAGGCGTTCATTCCAGATGTCCGTGCTTGCGCACCTCCTGCGCGAGCCTGGGTGTAGTGGCGGGGTTATTGCAGGCGACTTCAATCCCGTCCAGCCTTCCGATCTCAAGCTCGTCAAAGAACATGGACTAGTCGATGCTTGGGTCGCTCTACGCGGGGACACGGCCGAGCCGGGAGAGGGTGATACGTGGGGTGTCGAATGTACTAGCATTCAAGGGTACCAAGAGGAATCCAGTTCATCTCTTTGTCTTTCTGAGTTTATGATCGGACTGTTCCCTCTGAGCCAGGTGCTACGGAGCCGGGAAAACCATCTGTGCTAGTATAGTTTGTACTGTGTCGGTCTATTGCCCCATCGGAATTCTTGCCTTGTATTCGAGCCACCAAACGACTAATAATTGATACGGCTTGACAAGTTTCGGTACCCTCCGGCGCCATCGATCGCACCTTGACTTTGTACCATCATAATGACCTCTGCTCAGCGCTGATTGCTCGAATCGTCCGTCAACGCGATTATCTTCACTGAGAGGAAGCCATAGTCGCCCAGAGGCTACAGGAGTTTTCCGGCGGCAACATCGTGAACGAGATCGTGGGTGTAGTAGCTTCCAGCATCGGAGAATCGACGCCAAGAATGATTCTCACGCTGGTCGACTTCCTCGACTGGAACCAGCAGCGATTTCCCCACCCCAAGAGCGCATTCGGGATGCCCGGTGGTCCGTAGTCCGTGGCAGTTGCCTGCCTGCGATACGACTAGCTGAATTTCTGGCATTTTTGAGCTTTGCCTCATGGACGCGTCGAGAATCGAAGCTCGCTCAAAGCTCACCAGACCGAAAATGGAAAAATATCTGGCGTTTGGCTGCATGAAGCACGCAAGAAATCCGCTGTTTCCGCTCATCATGCGGGGCATTGCATGAGCACCCTATTTTTGCAGATACTTAAATACTGGCTCTGGTAAAAGATGCATTCACTGAGTTTCCTTAGTACCTTCAGCATGTTCGCATCCGCCCTCCTCTTCACCGCGACTCTCGCCAACCTTGCCGCTGCCATCTCCGAGGGCGACCTCAGCATCTCTCTGCAAGTGGCATCGACCGTTGCTTCGGCGAACGACCTCATCGTCACTGCGATTGTCTTCAACCCGACGTCTGAAGATATCCGCGCTCTTGCCATTAACAATGTCCTCGATAACTCGCCGACGCAGTCCTTCGACATCAAGGCTGGAGATGGCTCCGCTGTACCCTTCACTGGCGCGAAGGTATGCTATGTTCATCTGCCTGACGCAGTCTATCAACGTTGCCAAAGGTGACCTGGGATCTCTCGTCCGACGCTATCTACAAGAACATCCCCGCTGGCCAGTCCATCGCGGTCAATCACACCATCGGCGGCATCCATGATTTCTCGTCGTTCTCCGCTGGGACCACATTCGAAGTCACTCCTCACGCGTTTTCCTCCATTCTCAGCTCGGTCGAGGACGCGTCTGGCATCGTTCCGCGGGCTGATCCCGTCAGCTTCGTTGTAACAGACAACACAAAGACGGACCAGCTCTTCAACTCGCTTCCACCTCAGGACCAGGCTTCGCTTTCGACCCCTGTATGCTCGGACAAGAAGAAGCTGCAGCTCATCAAGGACTCGCTATCCTCTGCCCGCCCTCTTGCTGGAGGCGCAGCGACAGACATCAAATCCCACCCCAACGGTCCAGAATATAAGCGCTACTTTGGTGGAAACAAACAAAGCGACATCTGGTATAACTTCGACCGTGTAAGTCTCTCCGTCTCCTTGTCTGCGTGGATACTTAAACCTTATGCAGATTGCTGGAGACCTCGCTAGTGCTGGAAAGAGAAAGTCTGTGCCATCATCATCTTCTGTTGTACGAATGCCAATCCTGACACTCACGAAGCATCTTCTGCGCGTCTGATTTTGCCGATTCAGCGTCTGCATGCAAAAACAACCCTTATATTGCGTACACTGTTATCTATCCCGACGGACGTACACCTGTAAGTAATTTCACATTCCTCTTTCCTGGGTGGCATGTTTACCTTTTTGCGGCAGATCTACACTTGTGACATTCTCGCTAAATGTGGCACTCCTTCCAGCGTTTGTTCGACCAGTAAATTTCTTGACTTGCACCGTAATCTATACTAACACAGCGCATAGAGAGTTACGACTTGACGACCTCCAGCCGCGGAGGGGTTATCCTCCATGAACTTGCTCACGCAGTGACAGGTGCTGCCGACATTGCGTACGGGTGCCCTGCTACTGAGAAGCTGAGTGCAGCTGATAAGAAAAAGAATGCTGGTACGAGGCGCCTGTTTTATGGCTCGTTTACACGACGATGCTGAATATTTTCGAACAGATAACTACCGCTGCATGGGTCTCAACATTTTCCTCGATTACAACTGTCACTAAGCGTATCCGGGAGTAACGTAGATACTATACGGACTAGTATCAGTGCCATGTAATCATCACTTGGGAAGGACTTCTTCTCTGCCTTCCAGATGATTTCATTTGCTTGTCGACATTCGTATTCAAAATTCTCGTTGGTATCTGGTTACACCTTCCTGAGAGTAGATAAGGGGCATTCCCAATGGGTTTCTCTTTCGCGTCTTGAGAATGAAGTAGAGAAAACCACTACAGATTGCCTCGATATCCGTACGTTTACTTCAAGAGACCAGGAAAGCACAACGCCAGCGCCACCAAAATGCCCGGGCCGTCCACTCCGGCAACGATCGCATGGCTTTCTCTTTCACTTCCAGGACTCGGTTTGAGACAAAGCCACAGTTCATGCCAGGCCGCTGAGCGCACTCCATTTCTATAGCATCAAGCGCAAGTTTGCTTTATACCGCGTATCTCAAACTGGCGCACCAGTGAACCGCTCGCCAAAGTCTCTTGTCGCGTTTTGACTCCTGGAAACACGGGCAGGGGAAAATATTCGGTATGGACGTACATAACCATTGCGAATTCCCTTTTTGAGCCACCGCTGAAGTAGCATGCACATGGATCTTCATCTACAATCCGTTCGGGCGTCAATACAGGACTGAAGAGAAACGATGGCCCTGTTTCGCGGACTCGCGGACTCTTCCAACTACCATCAATACTGGATCGGCGACTCTCGTCTATCTCTGCAGAATCAGGGGGATAGAGTCAAATATCCACAAGGTTCGGGCTGCACGAGAACGCTTGGACCTTCATGAGACGCTCTCTGTGAGTTCGGTCATGGGCCCAGTCCAATAAGCATCCACTAACGAACCTCCCAGGGCCAAACGCGACGATCACCGCTTGCCTTTCCCCTGCTCTCATTTTGTATAAGTACTGTCGAAGATGGTACTCAATAGCCAGCCAACTCATTCACGATGTTCTCCTCTGCCCTCCTCGTCGCTGCCACCCTCGCCAAGCTTGCCCTTGCTGTCTCCGAGGGTGACTTGAACATATCTCTCCAAGTCGCGTCAAGCGTTGCTCGCGCTGATGACCTTATTGTCACTGCCATCGTTTCCAACCCGACTTCCGAGGATATTTGTGTTCTGGCCATCAACAACGTCCTCGACAACTCCCCAACGCAGTCATTCGATATCACAACCGAGGATGGCTCCGCTGTGCCCTTCACTGGTGCCAGGGTATGTTCTTCATCTACTTGACCTTTGACCAATACTAACACCAAACCAAGGCGACCTGGGATCTTGCGTCCGACGCTATCTACAAGACCATCCCCGCTGGCCAGTCCGTAGCCGTCAACCACACCATTGGCGGCATTCACGACTTTTCTTCCTTCTCCGCTGGCTCCTCCTTCCAGCTCACCCCGCACGCCTTCAACTCCATCCTCTCGTCGCCCTCTGACGAGTCCGGCATTGTCGCACGCGCTGAGCCAGTCAGCTTCAAGGTCACCAACAGCACCAGCACGACCCAGCTCTTCAGCTCTCTTGGAGCAAAGGGCGGCCTCCACACTGCGACGTCCACTCCCGTCTGTTCGGATGGAACCAAGCTCCAGCTGATCAAGGACTCGCTCACCTATGCGCGCTCGCTCGCTGGTGGTGCCGCTACCGACATCAACTCGCACCCCAATGGCGCGGAATACAACCGCTACTTCGGTGGCAACACCCAGTCCGATATTTGGTGGAACTTTGACCGTATTGCGGGCGATTACTCCAGCGACAGGAAGTGAGCATTCGTTTTCTTCCAGCGCCAGGTTGGTCGGTATTGACGATGAATTCTAGCATTTACTGCGCGTCGGACTACTCTGATTCCAAGTCTGCTTGCGACAACAACCCATGGATCGCGTACACTGTCTTCTACAGCGACGGACGCACTCCCGTACGTTCTGCTCCCCCGTCCTCGCTCTGCAATGCTGAATGCACGTTCGTAGATCTACACTTGCGACGGACTTGCCAACTGCGGCACCACCCCCAGCATCTGCTCAAGCAGTGCGTACTCGAACCCTTCATGACCTTGTCGAAACTAACGAGAATGTAGGGAACTACGACGCGACAACGTCCAGCCGCGGCGGTGTCATCCTCCACGAGCTTGCCCACGCCGTCACCGGCGCCTCCGACATCGCCTATGGCTGCTCTAACACGGAGAAGCTCAACGCCGCGGACAGGAAGAACAACGCTGGTGCGTTTCCTTTTCTCTCTTGCTCGTCTTGAACATACTGACAGGGCACCACAGACAACTACCGCTGCATGGGACTGAACATCTATCTCGACTACAACTGCTAGATGCCCCGGGATGAATGGATGGACGGATGGGTTAAGGAACGGTATTTATGACTTTTATGTATGATGCAAAAAAAGGGATTTTCCAGTAGGCGGTAGGGCCTAATCAATGACTTTCACGTCTTCATATCTTGCATTGTGTGGGATGGGCTATTCGGTGTTGTTCCCTTACAGAAAGATTCTACGGCGTCGGATAACAACTGCTGTGCTATTAACGCTTATTCAAGCTTCACACTTCAAATTTGTGAAGTACTGGAAACTGTAGCAGGGATCTTACTACCGCACGCAGTCAAAGTCGATATGATGAATGTAGTGGACGCACCTGTTTTTGTCCTGTCCTCTCAACACTGCTTGGACTTGGATGCATCTGCGGGACAACAATGCCTGCTACGCACAAATTACTCCACCTCCTCGAGGAAAGGCTACACCCCAACAAAACATCGCTTCTCAGCAACACGCGAAGATTTGAGTTATATGTTTGTTCTTCAATTCCTGCCGTCTGCCAGACCATAGACTCGGATGGTCACCCATAGAGAAGAATGAGGCGTCGCACATGCTTTATGCAGAGCTGAAGCGTGCTTCATAGGGTATGACTTTTGCTGTCTATCTTGCTTTGCAGATACATAGATGCATTGTGACATCCCTCGTACGTTCAATTCTCGAGACTCTTGCCAGGCTTAGGTCCAGTGCGCACATGCGTATGAAAAGTGGGGGAAAAGTGGGGGATGCACCCCGTTGGTGGTTAAATTTACACGTGAACTTCTCCTTTGTACAGACAACGCCCCGTTATACCCAAGTGAAAGGTACTGTAGCACTAGTAGTACCCTATTGTTATCCACTATGTTTTTTGCGTTTTCGTTCGGCTCCATCTAGCAGTTGTAGTCAAGATAGATGTTCAAACCCATGCAGCGATAGTTGTCTGGTGTTCGCGATGAATCAGTGCACTCGTGAAGAGAATGGAAGGGCGCACCAGCATTGTTCCTCCTGTCAGCAGCACCAAGCCTCTCGGTTGCGGAGCATCCATAAGCAATGTCGGCGGCGCCGAACACAGCGTGCGCAAGCTCGTGAAGAATCACACCCCCGCGGCTCGAGGTCGTGGCATCATAGTTCCCTGAGTGTTGTGTCAGTACATGACCATTGATATGTCCCGAGATACGTACTGCTTGAGCAGATGCTGGGAGTAGTACCGCAGTTGGCGAGTCCGTCGCAGGTATAGATCTACAGCGAAGGATTAGTCGCCAAATACTACAAAAGGTAAATAGTGACTTACGGGTGTACGTCCGTCACTGTAGATAACAGTGTAAGCGATCCAAGGATTGTTGTTGCATGCATCCCTCGAATCAGCATAGTCAGAGGCGCAGTAAATGCTACAGACGGTCAGCATTCTATCACATTTTGTGGAATATCGAACGTACTTCCTCGTCCCCGCGCTTGGGAGGTCTCCCGCAATCTAAGAAGACGTCAGAACCAAATACAGGCCGTCTCAAGAGAACGCGTACGCGGTCAAAGTTATACCATATATCGCTCTGGGTGTTCCCGCCGAAATAACGGTTGTACTCAGCGCCATTCGGATGGGAGTTGATGTCTGTTGCTGCCCCGCCAGCCAGCGAACGGGCATAGGCAAGCGAATCTTTGATGAGCTGGAGCTTGGTCCCATCAGAGCACGTCGGTGTCGAGAGCGCGGGCTGCGGTTGGCCCTTAGGCGGGAGCGAGTTGAAGAGCTGGTCCGTTTTTGTGTTGTCCGTTACAACGAAGTTGACGGGATCAGCCCGCGGAACGATGCCAGACGCGTCCTTGACCGAGCTGAGAATGGAGGAAAACGCGTGAGGAGTGACTTCGAACGTAGTCCCGGCGGAGAACGATGAGAAGTCATGGATGCCGCCAATGGTGTGATTCACAGCGACGGACTGGCCAGCGGGGATGTTCTTGTAGATAGCGTCGGAGGAGAGGTCCCAAGTCACCTTTGGTAAGGTCAATACACTGCGAAAACATAACACATAAGCATACCTTCGCACCAGTGAAGGGCACAGCAGAGCCGTCGCCCGATTTTATGTCGAAGGACTGCGTCGGCGAGTTGTCGAGGACATTGTTGATGGCAAGAACGCGGATGTCTTCAGACGTCGGGTTGGAGACAATCGCAGTGACGATGAGGTTGTTCGCCGAAGCAACGGTCGATGCCACTTGCAGAGAGATGTTGAGGTCGCCTTCGGAGATGGCAGTGGCGAGTTTCGCGAGGGTCGCAGTGAAGAGGAGGGCAGAGGCGAACATGCTGAAGGTACTGAGGATGTTCAGTGAAGAGCATGTGTCGACTAGACTCTGCATTTAAGTAGTCTCGAAAAATGGGGTCATGGTTTTCCGTCGCGAGCGGATGGAGGTCCTGGATTTGTGGTAGGCGTCGAGAACCTGGCGTTTATTCCCCATCGCGCTGGACCCTAAATGGCTTCCCATCCATGAGCTGGACAAGTAGCAGTCGAATACTATCCTATCAAGGCTCTCGTGCCCAAAGTGGTTGATTGGACCTTGCTCATTAATGCGAGAACCTCACAGGCAAAATACGATGCCCTGGCAGCTGAGTTCATGCATATGATGAACGCTCATCAGAGTGAACAGGGACCTCCGTGTCGCTGAATCTAGACAATGGTAAGTAAAACAGGGCCTGTAAAAGAAGCGTATACAGCTAACCAGTCTATAGGCGCGTGAAGTGCCACAGGCCGCGATACATGTGCTCGCTACTCGAACAAGGATGTCGCATTGATGCTGGGTGTAGCCGAGGCGGGAGGTTCGCACCGAGCATTGAAGAGGGCATAGATTGTTGGCTCTAGATGAAATGATAATGAACAGCACGGCTTATGTTTCCGCCTGCAACGGCTTGAGCGGGGTTCTCCTCAAGGACCCGGTGTATGCACTGTTCCTGGGATTCAAGTCTTGGCTGATTCAGAGATTTTCCATGCCGGGATAAACAACTGAGAGCCGCAAGGTTCTTGGCGATGTAAAATGAGCACTGCGTAGTTCGAGCGTAGTTGGCCGCGATATGGTCATGGCGGCAGGAAAGCAAGATGCGATCGGCTTCGGTTGGATCGGGCCGATTTCTTCTCTTCTCCACGGTCCATCGAGTTCAATCTATCCAGCTCGTCGTCTGGTCGTCGTCTGCCTCCTTTACAAATTACATCATCTGGACTAGTCTTTCGAAGGGGATTTCCTGGCGCTAAGCTGCTAGGAACGATGGACCTGGACACCTTTGCAACAGACCTGTAAACGCGCGCGCTAGCCTGGCCATAACATGTTGAACATTCGATAATAAGGGACGCGACAAGGGGATGTTCTACAGTCTAAACGGATTGTTTAGTCATTCTTTATAGCATGAAGCGCGAGTGTACGACGGGGTGCCACGCATCTCCACTTCCGAATGAGAGCGAGATCAAGTCCTCAGCCGCGTTGTCCGTTTCCATTTCTATCTTCCGACGCATTCTTCTACTGGATACATCCTAGCGCTCCTTCACTGCTTTCACCTTGTCTTGAGCGTCACACATCACCCTGCGAACGAATCTATCAACAGCACACAGTCGCGCTGTTATCAGTGTGGGATGAGGACAGTCGTTTGAGCTCACGAAAAAAAGCTATCACGCTACTGGCATCTTCAACTCCAAAGATTAGGGCTATCACTCGCACATCTTGCGACTGACGCTAGTTTTGCAGCGACAATGGCGCTTGAGCTTTGGGAGGGCTTGCGGCTGATGAGAGCAAACTGTGCTCTGTTTTTCCATTGAGATAGACGTGACTGTCCCACCGCAAGCGCCTTTCACCGTGATGCCAGGATAGTTATGAGTATCCAGCTCGACTTGGTGTATTATTCGTGAAATTGTGTCACTACAAGCATAGTATGCGAAAACGAGCCAGAAGACAAAAGTTGACAGGCCTTTGTACGAGTGACAAAAGCAGTCAAACAGGGAAAGATGACCTAGGTTTGCGACATTCGAACTTCGGCTGCAAGTCTCGTCCAGTTGGTTGGTTCTGCACGCTCGTGGCGCATAACTGCTAGTTCCGCGTCGTAATGTAAATTTTTGGGAAACACATATGGGTACCTAAGATATATTCAGAGGACGAAGTCGTAGGTACTCGAATTCCACACCCTAATCGGCAATCGGACCGGATTCTGATCTGGCTGAGCTGGGCATCTCTGCCTTTACATGCTTTATATAAGTACACGCTGGTACCTTTCGAGATTGAGAGATGTATAAATGCATTCCTGGCTCTGGAGTCCGAATGCGCTGAGTATGCTCAGTCCACCCAGCAGAATACCCGCGTAGAATATTTTTCGCGAAAGCCATGCCGCGGTGAGTCAGACTCAAAGCTATGTGATTTCGCAATTTCTGCAGGCGAAAATTCTTAGACGCACAAGAAGTTCAGACTATGTAAGTGGTATACGGGCTTGTGTTCCCGGTGCTTGATTCCCGCAGTGCATAGACCAGGCTGAGGAAGCGCTTGACATGCCAAATGAGCGAGATGTTTCTTGACTCCCTCAGATACTTGGAATTTCCCAGTATTGTAGGCGTGAGAGTCCTGGAACACAATCCAAAGAAGACAAGAGCTAACACACAACCCCCAAACAAATGGATAAAGCTCGATGCCCTGGAAAGTCGTCGCTCTCAGACCACGCTGCGGTGGTTGGAGATGAGCCGAGTCAAAGGAAATTAGGGCCTCACGGTAATGCTTTTCGGCCGGCGTGGGTTTCGACAGGCAGAGCGAGTAGTTTACAGAACACGTAGCATGGTGTAGAATACAACGGAATCATCCGTAAAAACAACCGTGACATCTGGAAGAAAGGTATGCATGAGTTGAGGGAGCATAGGCGCGGGGAAAGATAAAACATCGGACGAACACACGAAGACTTTGGAAGGACATCGTCTCGTCTTCGAACTGCCGAATCGCACCTCGTTTTGATCTCGGACCATATAAGTTACTAGTTGCTCCCGGAAAGCCGAACAACTTGGCACCCTTGACGCGCTTGTCGTCGGCTTTATTTGAGAGACCATCGGGGTAACCACTGGAGCGACTGGCACACTGACTGACTGGCAGCGTCTGCCAAAGCTCCCCAACCCCAGCAGACATTCAATTTAGAGCTGCACGCGAGGCCCAAGAAGCTTCGAGGCAGTAAGTACTTACTCATAAAACAGAGAAGCCTAGCAAGGCAGAGTGCTCGAGCGAGGCTCTAGCTAACTTTAACATCGAGAACATAATAGGGTTCTTCTCGTGGGCAATGTAGCCACACCATGAGTTTGAGCAAAGCAGCGAGCGGTTATGGTAGGCGGTGATTATCCTTTACTTTGATTTGATAGTTCGTGAATCGTGATACGATGACGAAGTGGCGACGAGTCGAACGACAAGTGCGCGGCGTGCGGGAAGTGGTCAGCAGGGAGGCTCATGGGGAACACAGCGGGCGATTTGAAGACGTAAAGATAAAGGATATTAGACGACAAGCAATATATCGTTGTCCCTCTGAGCTCAGTCCAGGCGCGTTGATAGCTGCGGGTCGTCAGGTTAAAAGGCGCGTGTCGATCATCGGGATCGAAAGCGGCAAGAGATTCCCACGCTGCTCTTCGGAGACGGGGGCATCCCATTTTGGACTGTCACCAACGCTTTCATTCGTTATCATTACCCGCCCCTCATCGATTACCCGCTCCCTCTTCCCTCCTCTGCTCGTACTCTTCCCGCCGGTGAGGGCAGCGACGTCGACCGTATCAGCCTAGAAAAAAATTTACGACGAACGGCGCAAACCCAACGGTGACGACAGCGGCGACCTATCAAATAAAAAGCGGACCCTTGCACGACCTCAAACGAGCGGACACGTACGGCCAGGACAACGAAGATGATGGGAGACTCTGCGACGGATATTGATTTGGACTCGGTCATTGACCGCTTACTGGAGGGTGAGCGGCGCTTTTTTTGGGTGGAGCGAATGGTGGACGGGCGAGCGGCAGTCCGTGTATGATATCATCCGACGTCCTTGACGATGGCGGCTACAACAAGCGGAAAATCACCATGGCCACGTCGCGCGGCACCCCCTTGGTGGACGGCCGACGTTCGATGCTGACAAATTGGCAGTGCGCGGAAACCGACCAGGCAAGCCCGTACAGCTGCAAGAGTACGAAATCAAATACCTGTGCACAAAGGCGCGCGAAATCTTCATCAACCAGCCGATTCTCCTTGAACTGGAGGCGCCCATCAAGATCTGTGGTGCGTGACGTGCCCGTGTTGGCCCGCTCCCTTTCTGACACCCAATTCAGGCGATATCCACGGCCAATATTATGATCTCCTCCGCTTATTCGAGTACGGTGGCTTTCCTCCCGAGGCCAACTACCTCTTCCTCGGCGACTACGTCGACAGAGGAAAGCAATCCCTCGAGACCATTTGCCTCCTCCTCGCCTACAAGATCAAGTACCCCGAAAACTTCTTCATTCTCCGTGGAAACCATGAATGTGCATCTATAAATCGCATTTACGGCTTTTACGATGAGTGTACGCTGCCTTCTCTCTGTCCTAATTTGGCTCCCTAACGACATCCCTAGGCAAACGGCGATACAACATCAAGCTCTGGAAAACATTTACCGACTGCTTCAATTGCCTCCCCATTGCCGCCATCATCGACGAGAAGATTTTCACCATGCACGGTGGCCTCAGCCCCGACCTGCAGTCCATGGAGCAGATACGACGGGTCATGCGACCGACCGACGTACCGGACACCGGCCTGCTTTGCGATCTCCTTTGGTCAGATCCCGACAAGGATATCACCGGCTGGTCAGAGAACGACCGCGGAGTATCGTTCACCTTTGGCCCGGACGTCGTCTCTCGATTCCTCCAGAAACACGACATGGATCTCATTTGTCGCGCCCATCAAGTCGTTGAGGATGGATACGAGTTCTTTGCTAAGCGCCACCTTGTCACCTTGTTCAGCGCGCCAAACTATTGCGGCGAGTTCGATAATGCGGGTGCGATGATGAGTGTGGACGAGACACTGTTATGTTCGTTCCAGGTGCGTTCGCAGAATGACACTGTTCGCTTGTGCTGACGTTGCTCTAGATATTGAAGCCGGCGGAGAAGAAGGCGAAGTACCCGTATGGTGGAATGAACATGGGTCGGCCAGTGACACCCCCGCGGAAGCAGAAGAAGAAGGAGGGCGGCCGTATGGGCTGAGCGATGGCGGCGACGGCGCGGACTCGGTTGTCGGTGGTGCTCATGCATGGCGGTATTGTGGACTCATACTTCGTGCTCCCCTGCATTCTCGTTGTTTTCCCTTCTTCCTTTCGATTATTTGTCTGTGTGTCCGCTTTAGTATCCACCCTCATCAGCTGTTATATATTAAAGTACTCCCATTCCTTGCGGCAACGGTTTTTCGATACGATTTGTGTGGGTCGTCTTGGGAGTGACTGGGGAGGTCTGTGAGGTGAGTAGGCTCCCTGGTGGCATCGTCCCTTCAATGCAATCTGCCTCTTCCGGTCCCCATGCTTTTTGGCTCTTCGAGAACTTAACCCATCGTGTCATTAGGCATCTGAGCACTTTGAGGCCAACAGCAGACAATAAAAGTCCAAACGCGTGACGTCGGTGGCATGAAGAATCGAAGCTGAGCGCGCTATCCCTGGCTAGAGCACTGGAGCTCACTGTGTTTGATTGTTTCGTTATCGCTCGGTGAGATCGCACAATTTACCACATGAGGTACAGCATTGCTATACCCTAGCGTATCGAAGATGGGGAGGTAGGTATCACATAACGCTCAGGATATGGTTATGGGGCTTGCTTTCACCGCTCACCGCATTCACTTCACCCTGAGCAAAGGCTTACAGGCCGAGGAATCGTTCGTCATTGAGGCGTCGACGATGACCTCTGATTGCGATGGGAAGGCCTTCCAAGCTTCATCCCCGGTCAATGCGCGACAACAGAGGACGTGGAGGCATATGAATGGATGAGTGCCATTGCCTTGCTTTCACCTTGCCTCACAAACTTCACCTGGTGCTGAACTATTCTGGACCACTCGCTAGTAGAGCTACGCGCCAGACTCTCTAGTGGTGAAGTTCCACTTAATATGCCGTGTTTCGTCTGCGATGGACATCGAAGCGGGAATTGACCTTTGCAGGTAAAGTTACACTGCGTGCTATTCTGGTAGTTTGGGCACTAGCTGGAAGATATGGTAATGCTCACGCAAAGCTCAAACGAGTACTCCCTTCCGCGCAGGATGATGAACTTAAGGGCGTTTTTCGTGAAATCTACCGACCACACCTGAAGAAAGGATACAGGTTCACCGCACTGTGCAAAGCCAACACACTTCAGGATGTATCGGTTTGCCAGTTCTCATAAGACGAATGTATAAGTACTTCTTCATGTAATGCACATGCGTAGCATAAGGTCCAGTTCACCAACAAATCAAGTCGTGGTTCCACAGAAGGGCATCGTCGCGCAAAATCGCACGCTTCAAGACGAAGTATGGATATGACTTGTGTCCTGAACGAGGAAACAAGCTGAAGCATCTACCAGACCGCGACGACGGGTACAGGTCATAACTGGAGATGCGCTGATCCAACTAACGCGTCCATGGACTTATGTATTTGCGGAGCGAGTCAACGAGTCGAGTGTCAACGCTGACAGGCGTGTCTGGGTGCGAGACATCTACATAAACGGCGAACAAGAAGATTCACATCCTGGCGTACCATCGGCAGAAAACCAAGTCTCTTCGAACATATGGATTGCCCGAAGCGGCGTGGGGTCTTGAACGAGTTGAGCATGATATTTTGGCCTAGCGTTTGTGCTGTAAAGGCCGCGACTTGCGCCGAGATCACAGACATGAAAACAATCAGAACAGCAAGGAGGCGTATTTTGGAGCCTGAACGGAAGGATGTGACCGAATAGAACGAACAACGAATGGATTGCCAGGATGGGGTATATATAACGGTAGGTTGACTGCGCTGCTCTATTCGTCTGTGCTTGGTTAGCCTAGGTGTGTTACACATCGGATTGAGCGGCTTCAAGAGACTGGCTCAGCGCAGAAACGGGGGACATGGTACGGAAAGACTTGAGTGATTCCACTGAAGCGCTACGTCGTACCCGCGCGCGAGTTACCATACGCAAAGGCGCAGGAGCGTGGCTGCTCCGATATTGATGTGTAAGCCGAAGGGATATCAGGGTGAGCATGCGTATCGTGGGCGTGACAATTCCCGAGACATCTTGCACGGTGCTAGCGTAGTGCACCCTTTATAGGTGGATTCTGCACGGGTGTCAGCGCAGTAGGGAAAGGGGAGCGGATAGCGCACCATAGATTGCGGTCAGGAAAATGCTCTCGTCTATATTCTCCTCCGAAATAGGCTATGCAGATGCGGATATAGATGCTGTCTCTAGAGGGCATGCCGTTTGTCGAAAGTCATGTCGTGCCCATGGGGGAAAAGTTGTCAGACGATTTGCAGATGATGGCGGGGCAGAGGCAAGCGTCAAAGGTGCGGCCCGATTGCCGATACAGAGTGATTGCGCTAGCGTGTGGCTTGCTTCTCACCACGACTGGCCCTTGGACGCCCTTTGCCGACAAAAGTGCCAAGCTGCCCAATTGTCTGGCCGCCTCTTTGTTACATATTCAACAAGAGCATGCTATAGAAATAAATGGCCCGTCTGCAAAGCGTCATGTCTCGCGCGCGCGACTGAGATTGGATAAAGAAGGTCTCTAGCATGCAGAGTTTTCACGGGCTTGCGCGGCTCAATCCCGTTCCCAATCTACTCTCTCGGGCACTTTGATCGCTTCAGAAGATATTCTCATTGTCACCATCTCTTTTCCACCCAAAGTAGCCCTCTCATTGCCTGCGTCCCTGGTCCTCTGTGGACCATAAATAAGACCCTTTGCAAGCGCTGTCACTCTGTCTTTTCCCACTTCGTTCTCAACCTTTCTCAAGGGGCATATGCCCGCTGATTTCCACCCTCCATTCGTCGGTCCCCACCAATGGATGTCAAGATACACCTGCATCCTTGACTCCGAGGCCCTCGAGTTGAATATAGACAGCACAATGCCCCCTTTCGACGCCGACTTGAAGTGCTATCCGGACGACGCAGAGAAGTATGCGGATGACCCAACCCATTTTGCTCAATACATCTCCAAAGCTGAGGACGGGGAGACTGATTCGGCGCCATTTTATCATATGCCTGACAACAGCGATGTCGGAGGCACCAACACACAATACGCGGATGGACCGTCAACCCCACAGGATTACCTCGACTACCGTCCCGCGCTGTATCCTTGCCCCTCGGTATCGTCCACATTTACCACTCCCACTACCTCATCTACATCAACGCCGACAAGACCATCAGTGACACCGACAGACATTTCAACGGATTTGGCGCTCTGGGCGTGCAGGACGCCTGCATGCTTACTGTCCGTGTGCGAGCTTCCTGAGCGCGAGGAAGACGACGCCGCGGACGGGGACCTTGCGCTATTTCCTGCCCCACCAACGTTCTCTTCATTCGCGCCGATGCTATTTTTGCCGCGCACGTACACGAAAAGGCAAACATACGGGCGGGATTTGGATCCTTTGAATTATGACCACGCCGTTCGGATTTCTGGTACGTCGTTCTTATTCTTCACGTCAAGTTCAAACTGAGGAGAGTTTAGTAGACCAATGGCTTACAATTTGCGTCGACTCGGTGGATGGTTCAGTCGCTCTCACAACCGAGAATCGCCGTAAGGAGTTCTTTGTTGATAAGTTCGATGCTGTACACTCTGCGGAAGAGTGGATACTTGACTCAGACGACGTACCCGCCGGTGTGAAGTGGTTCCACGGACACGAGCGGTGGTTGATCATGCGCGAAGGTGCGTTTCTGGCGTTAAGCCGGGAGATAGCCACAGAACTAATGGACAACATAGTGGCCGGATATGTGCGCGCCAAAGTTACACACGCACCAAGTTGAAACATCTGTGCCCAACAACTTCTATCACTCCTCCCAATTTCTTACCTTTTGACACATTGACCTTGTCCCCACAGTCCTTTGTATATCTTCATGGCATCCTCTCACACTTCCCTTCATCATCTCACAAACTCTATCATTAACTCTCTGTAAACGGTTTCCACTGGCACTGTCTGCAACACTCCTTGAAGAATTTTTTCCTTGTCATTTCTTTTGCTCATTCTTTCATTTTGCATAACAGTGTCATCTACTTGTGTAGTCCCGAATATATTGGTTTCTCAGTGAGATGTAACAAACCTAAAGACCCGCACATTGTAGATGTGTTAGGACCGTGCCCGCAACCTCGGCAACCGGACCGAGCCACCCCTACTGTGGTACCCAGAATGAGAGCTCTCGTTCCAGAAATTGGAGAATCCTTGGAAGCCATTTTTATACATGTACTTGAATACATCAAATCCGGCTGCGCACAAGCCTCGCCCGCCATTTGCGCCCAGCAGAGCGCAAACGGTACCAGGAGGAGCACATCTATCTTAACCTTAACCCCTTCGATTCCGGCCATTCCAAGCCGTAAATACCACTCGAATAGCATTGTATAGACAGGGAAAAACGTTTGAACAGTGCCAACGGCCACCACCATGCCCAGGGGTGCCAAGGGCTCAATCCTTTGTTAACGGTCCGCGCTCCGTTCCTGGCCGAAAAGACCGGCGAGGAAAAAACCTTGGAAGCCATCTTCTAAAGACACCTTTCGAACTCTTAAGTCCAGCTCCGATCGTTCCTCGCCGTCGAACTGAGCCCAGCGTACGGCTAACGGTATGAGGAGGAGCACATCTATTCCCATCTCACACTCATCGAATCCGGCCATTCCAAGCCATAAAAAGCACTCGAATAGTTTTTAAACGACGGGAAAAAACACTGGAAGAGTGCAAATTTCCTCCATCACACCCAGGCAGCGGTAACAAAACCGCATACTTCGTCAACGGTCCATCCCCCGTTCCCGGCCGAAAGGACCGGCGAGGAGAAATCCTAAGAGGCCATCTTTTAGAGACGCCTTTTAAACCCTTAAGTCCAGCTCGGACTGTCTCTCGCCGTAGATCTGAGCCCAGCGTACGGCCCACGATACCAGGAGGAGCACATCTCCTACCCTCGCATCCCCATCGAGTTCGGCCATTCAAAGCCGCACAAAATATTCGATTAGTGTTTAAACTACGGGGAAAAACGCTGGAAAAGTGCTCATTGCCTCCATCACATCCAGGCAGGGGTAACAAAACCGCATACTTCGTCAACGGTCCATCCCCCGTTCCCGCCCGAAAGGACCAGCGAGGAGAAATCCTAAGAGGCCATCTTTTAGAGATGCCTTTCAAGCCACTAAGTCCAGCTCGGACTATCCCTCGCCGTAGATCTGAGCTCAGCGTACGGCCCACGATACCAGGAGGAGCACATCTCTTACCTTCGCATCCCCATCGAGTTCGGCCATTCAAAGCCGTACATACCAGTTGAAAAATGTCATGTAGACAGGGAAAAACGTTTGAACAGTGCCAACGGCCCCTACCATGCCCAGGCAGGTGCGACAAGGGCTCAATTCTTTGTTAACGGTCCGTCCCCCATTCCCGGACAAAAAGACCGGCGAGAAAAAATCCTATCTTTTAGGAACACCTTTCAAGGGTTATATAGGGAAAGTGCTGGGGTTGGCCTGGGGTTGTGGACCCCACAGCACAGCCACCTGGGGTGCACACTGGAGCCCAGGCACCGTAGCACGTGCCTGCAGTGTCCTGCCCTGTCACTGCGCCTGCGGGCCGCAGGCGTGTGAGAGCCAGCCGAAGAGGAGGAACCACGTGGGGAGTCCCGTGGGAGGAGCGGTAGCCAAAAAGACGGCGGTGAGGGTTGAACAGGCAGTGGGCCAAGATAGGACGACGTCCTAACCAACTCAGCTATGCGGGCTGCAGGAGTGAAGGGAACCAGGGATGTGTGTCTTGCATGTGCCACCTACGTCCGCCTGCGCTGCGCAGGCGCACATGG